>VZQC01007265.1:600339-623819 GCA_009823505.1 Rhizomys pruinosus | reverse complement strand
CCCATACCAGTTTTATGGAGCGTCTCCACGTTTTTCTAGTAGTCTTTTAATTTGGGGTATTATATTTAAATCTTTAATCCAATTTGAGTTGATTCAAAGAAGGGTTTATTTTCATTCTTTTGTATGTGAATATTTCTCCAGTACCATTAATTAAAAAGATTTCCTTTTTTCTCATTGCATTTTCTTGGTAGTTCTCTCAAAAACGAATTGACCACAGATGTATGAGTTTAAGCTCCTTTTGCAATTGTACCCAATTACTTTAGTTTGTTCTACTTCTTTGCAGGCAAGTAACTTCCGGTCTTCTTTATTTACATTCTGGCGGGATCCTTCCAAGTCCATTTTCTATGTTTGTCCATGCATGAATATTTATTTATTTATTTATTTATTTATTTATTTATTTATTTATTTTTGGTCTTTTTGAGACAGGGTCTCCCTGTAGTCCCAGCTGTCCTGGAACTCACTCTGTAGACCAGGCTGGCCTTGAACTCACAAAGATCCGCCTGCCTCTGCCTCCCAAGTGCTAGGATTAAAGGCATGCGCCACCACCCAAATACAACGTAGACTGGGCCTGGTGGTGCCCACCTTCAATCCCAGCAGTTAAAAGGCAGAGGTCAGTGAATTTCTCTAAGCTTCAGGCCAGCCTGGTCTACAAGTCTAGTTCCTGGCTAGCCAAGGGCTACATAGTGAGACCCTGTCTCATAAATAAATAAATAAATAAATAAATAAATAAATAAATAACCAAATAACCTTTAGAAAGAATGAACGCATATGCTAAATGAAAAGTTTTCTGGACTATTTTATTTAATAAAAGTTGCAAAGTACTGAACACCTTGTATAATGTCCTTTTTGGCAAGTTTATAAAATTTCAATAATCTATGCACTGTTGTCACATACACATAAAGACTATCTTTTAGGTAGTTAGTTCTTGAAGAGCCTTTGTAATGGTGCCACTAGGAGCCATGTTAGTAGGAATGAAATTATAACATCTATGGTTGCATAGATTTCCTCCTTTTCTGTGGACACCAGGTTTAGGGCTAGTGTATTTTTTCATATACCATTTTAATGATGGCATTCAATTGATCAGTTATAACCTTGACAATGTCCCTTGCATAATTCACAAATTTTTCTGGTTGTATTATATATAATTAATCCATTCTACATTTTTATTTTGGGTAGACCACCAAAACAGCACTGACGCATATCCTTCTGCCATTTAGTTGGTAGCGTGAAACTCAGCAAGGACTCCTTTTAGCACTCTGATGGAATCTATGTAAACATGAGGGTCAAATGAGCCTCCTGGAGTCAGAAGCTCCATTGTTTCATGAGACAGTTGAGGTTGACCTTGGGTACATAGATTGGTGATATGCAGTGTCCCACTCAAACTGGCTGTAAGAGTTTGTGTACTTGTCTACCACAATATCACAAAACATCTGCCCTGGCAATGCTCAAGCTATAGCAGTGTTACCTCTCCTCAAAGGCACAAAGGCCCTTATATCCAGACACTTTTCCCCAAAATTTCCCCCCATGTCTAGGAAGGAGGTGTAATTTCTTCTTTTTTTTTGTTTTTTTAAATCTTTTTAAAAATTTTATTTATTTATTTATTTATTTATTTATTTATTTATTTATTTGTATGAATGTGCTGTCTCCACGTAGGTTTGTGCACCCGTGTCGTGCAATACTGCAGAGGTCAGAAGAGGGTCTCGGATTCCTCATGACTGTTCTCAGCCGCCATGTGGGTGCTGGGGATCGAACCCGGGTCCTCTGTAAGAGCAGTCGGTGCTCTTAACCGCTAGGCCACCTCTCCAGCCCATAATTTGTTCTTCTTAAAGGAAGTCAGATAGTTCGGGAAGGAGGGAACTGTCTTTGCCTCAGTCTCTTGATGGCCAGAAGGGACAAGGCCTTACAAGATGGATTCCCCCACGGCCACTTCATCCTAGAAGAAGAATATCGCACATTCCATCCCTAGGGTGCCTGAGGTCCGTCAGAACAGGATCACCCATGCTTCTTGCTTCCCAGTGTACAAGCATAACAGTCACTTTTATTTAATATGCTGACAGATATTCCATCAACTCAGCCATGCTTTCCCCATTCCCAGTTTCAAGTTCTATAATCTATTAAGTTATTTAATTTCTACTACCTATATTCTCTTGTCAGTTTTAGGAATTCTGGGTTTAGAGATGGGACTAGATGGAACAATTAAACTAAACAATGTCTCTTGGCTATGACTGTACATAGCTAGTCCACACATATGTTCTTGTGGTAAATGGTTCCTGCTCTGATTTTTTGATTATTAAAAAGTGTCACATTGGGGCTGGAGAGATAGCCTAGTGGTTAAGAGCGTGGACTGCTCTTGCAGAGGACCCGGGTTCCATTCCCCAGCACCCACATGGCAGCTGAGAACCGTCTGTA
Source organism: Rhizomys pruinosus (assembly GCA_009823505.1). Classification (NCBI taxonomy): domain Eukaryota; kingdom Metazoa; phylum Chordata; class Mammalia; order Rodentia; family Spalacidae; genus Rhizomys; species Rhizomys pruinosus. The sequence continues at coordinate 621,410 of VZQC01007265.1, read as the reverse complement.
ACTCCAAATCCAGGAGAACTCCAGTTCCAGGGGAATCCGACATCCTCTTCTGACCTCCAAGGCATTGCACATGACACGGGTGCACAGATCTGCATGCAGACAGTACATTCACACACATAGAAAAAAAGTGTTACATTAAAGTTCTTGCAGCTTCTTGGAGGATTTCATTACCATTTGGATGGAGATCTCTATCCGAGGACAGTGCCAGGAGTGTTGGATTGTCTCTGGGGTGAAGGCCACTCTGTAGTATAGAGTGTCCCGCTATGTCACAGAAATTAGGACATGGAAGGGAAAGCCAATGGGGAGAAAACTTGGGACACATATATTTGTCCATCCCAGAAAGTTCTCTCTGGTTTTCTAAGTTTCCACAGGACAAGACCACACAAGCATCGAGCTGAGCAGTCGTTGGAAATGCCGTTTAGTTACATTGGTCACCAAAGCTCCCGTTATCTTTCCCCATAATAAACAGTCTAAATCCAGTTCTATCCTAATCTTAATTGTAAAGGGTCTCTTTGAGGTGAGGTTGTTCATTCTTCCTGGGCACTGTTGTCACTAGCCTTCTTGATTCAGGTGTGATATGTCTAATCTCTTTTCAGATGTCTGAACCACGGTTTTTGTGGTTACCAGCACCACAAAAATCTCCCAATTCCAGCTTGTTTTATTCCCAGCTTTTTTTGGGGGGGGGTGTCATTTTTTATTTTTTGACACAGAGTCTCCCTGTAGCCCCAGCTAGTCTGGAACTCACTATATAGAGCAGGATGGCCTTGAATTCACAGAGATCTGTCTGCCTCTGGCTCCTAGTACTGGGATTAAAGATGTGCTCTTCCTCAAAGTGTTGCCTCTCCTCAAAGGCACACACTGGCCCCTCTCTCCAGCTTTTTATCAGCACTTGGTCCTTAGGTTGGAAGGAATGGGCTGGGCATTCAGGGAAGGGGTCTGGGGGAGATGGCTGTGTAACCTAAGAGAAAATAAAGTGAAGGAGAGACCTAGCACATAAGTTCTGAGAATTAATCTTCAGTCTCCATGGTGGAACCTTCCCAAGTAACAAATATAGTATTTCATAAGGAGACAGTTCTAGGTCTTTTCAAGTCTATATATATTTTATATTAACCCAAATCTCGGGACTATTAACTCTGTGTTTTTGTTACATTATTAGATATAGCACTGTAGAAAGGAACATTTTCACCCAATTAATGAGGTGGTCCACAATAACTAATAAAATTTTCAATTGTAATAGGTATTCCAGTATAGTCTACCTAGATACTTTGGAATGGACTTGACCCAGGATTTATGCCCTCTGCAGTTGTTCATGGAGGTTTTGATTATTAGCCCTGAGATAGATGCCTATACATCCATAAGTCCTTAAAATAGCTTCACACACTTAAAATAGCTTTCTGGGATCCCTCGTGACTTTATGTAATTGAGACATAAGTTTCTTCATTATTGCTTTGGAAAACATTTCCCTCTTGTTAGACAGAACCCATTGCTTTCTATAGTTTCAGTAGTCACTATGTCAGCTAACTGTTTTTCTTCTACCTCTGAAAAATTTGGAGCAGTTATAAGTTTGGGGAGAGTAGGGATGAGAAGAAACATGAAAACTTCAAATTCCATTCTGACTTTTCTTGCTATTTTATCAGTCAGCCTGTTTCCCTGCACTTCAAAGTTGTGTTTTCTAAGGTGCTCAGGGATGTGGACAATTATAATTTCCTCAGGTAGTTTTCAAATACCTGGGCAATTAGTTCCTTATGTAGCAAATATTTTCCTTTACTATTTATTAGCCCCCTTTCTGTCCAGATGCATATCTGGAGCCAGTATATTTAGTTCTCTCCTTTCCCTTTAAGTTTTAAAGGGCTTGGTTTAAAGCAAATAACTCACCTGTTTGGGCTGAATAGTTGTATGGCAATCATCCAGATTATATCATTTATAATTTTTATTTAGTATTTTTATTTTGTGTGTATGAGTGTGTTTTGTCTGCATGTATGTAAGTCTACTCATGTTATGCAATGTCCACAGAGGCCAGAAAACATGGTTGGATCTCCTGGAACTGGAGTTACTGATGGTTGTTAGCCACAATGTGGGTTCTGGGAACTGAACCCATGTCCTCTGTGACAGTGATCAGTGCTCTTAACTGCTGAGCCAGTTCTCAAGCTCCAACCTTTATTTTTTTAATAAATAAATTAATTTAAAATTTTAATTTTATATGTATGTTTTGCCTGCATGTATGTAAGTGCACCATATGCATGCAGCACCCATGGTATTAGCCACCATGTGGGTGGTGGAAACTAAACCAGGATCCTCTGGAAATGAAACCAGTGCTTTTAACTGCTGAGCCATCTCTCCAACCTAAAAGTGTGATTTGGGGGGCTCTTTTTCAGACAGGGTCTCCCTATAGCCCCAACTACCATGGAACTCACTGTGTAGACTAGCAGGCTTCAGTCTCACAGAGATCTGCCTGCCTCTGCCTCCTAAATGCTGGGATTAAAGGTATGTATCATCACACCCAGCCCAAGGGTCTTTTTTAATTGAGCTCCATCAATCACAGAGTAGCCATTATGCCTTTTCCCTTGAGTTACCTGGGGGACCCATCCATAAATAGTTTATGTCTGTGGGAAAAGTGAATCTCTCTCATGTTGGGACAGACTTTGGTTTGGTAGTCAATCAAATCTGAACAATAGTGTTCTGTGGGAGCAGAACTATCCCTTTTATTTAGGAACCCAGCAGGGTTTCAACAGTTGTCGGTGGCTAGGATTAAACCACCTTTCTCTTGAAAATAGCTCCATATTTCAGCATCCTAGAGTTCATTAACCACCTCTCAGCCTTCTGCTGTAAAGATAGTTCTTACTTGGTGAGGCATGCTCACAATGATTAGATAGCCACCAAATGTTATCTTTCATGTCTCTTCAATGAAGAGGGCAGTGGCAGCTACTGACTGAATACATTCTGGCTATTTGCATGAATCTGGGTCTAACGGTTTTGACAAATATGTTCTTGGCTGCCTTTCCCTGACAGGGTCCTGAGTGAGCATCACAAGAGCAACACCTTTGTCCATACATAGAAAAAGATGAAAGAGTTTTGTTAGAGAGGGATGGCTACTACTGGAACACCTACTAATTCCTATTTTAAAGCTTCTATAGATTTAATTTCTTTTTGACTTCCTGCATGAGAAGATCATGTTCCTCTTCTAAGAGTTTGCCATATAGGTTTTTTTTTGGGGGGGGGTGTATTTTTGAGACAGAGTCTCCCTTTAGTCCCAGATGGCCTGGAGCTCCCTCTGTAGACCGGGCTGATCTTGAACTCATAGAGATCCATCTGCCTCTGTCTCCCAACTGCTGGGATTAAAGGCATGTGCCACCATTCCCGGCTACCATATAGGTTTTTAGTGTTGGTAGCAATAAGAACCAATTTAGAGGGCTAGGCATGGTGGCTCATGCCTTTAATTTCAGCATTTGGGAGTCAAAGGCAGGTCGATTTCTATGAGTTCAAGGCCACAGCCAGCCTGGTCTATATAGCGAGTTCCAGGCCAGCTGGGGCTACAGGAAGATCCTGTCTTAAAAAGACACATGCACTCAAAAAATCTAGAGTCTATAATACCTGACCAGGCCCAAGAATTTCCTAAGTTCTATTAGTTTTGTGAAGTGTACTGTTAATTATTCCAGATACCTTTTCTGGACTTAAATTTTGGCTCCATTCACTAATCAGATGACCCTTGTATTTTACTTCTATCATAGTTAGGTATGGCTGTCAGCTTGACATAAACCTAGGAAGAGGCAAACACAACTGAAGAATTCTCTTTATCAGATTGTGTGGTAAGGTGTCAGTTCTGTGGTGGAAGAGGCCATGGAGAAAATATGTATTCACAGGGTCACTTCAGTAACAGGCCAGGGACATATCAGAGAGTGCAATTCTGAGTGTAATTCTGATTTATTCAATGTAACATGTCATATGTATAGGCAGTGTGATATCATTTCCTAGTAGCCAATCCCAGACCTTTGTATCATTATCCCAACTCATGGGCATAAATGGAGAGGTCCTGTGACCCTCACTTGTGACTCTGGAACATGCTAGCTGAAATGTTAGCTCACACACATGCCTAAGCTCAGATCAGGCACACCCACATCTCCCCCTTTTTGTTTCTGCTTCCACAAGCTCAGAGAGCATCATAGAAGTGGTTGTCAATTACCTTTGTCTGGTCCGAATGGCCATGACTGTTTTGTAGAAGTAATAACACAAATCAATGCACAAATAAAAACCAAATGCAATTATCAAACATAAGCAATAAACATAAGCAAACTTCATATAGGCCCAATTAGCAAGCATCTCTGTCCAATTCTTGTACAACAAAGGGTCCCCCAGTCCAGTTGGAGAGGCTTGCACACACAAGCATGCTGATTAAATAAAAGTCCTGTATGTATTTGTTGCGATCTCACAATTTTTCCCCTTTCGGCCCTTACAATCTGGCATGCCCCTCATCCATGAATGGTCCCTGGGCCTCAGAGAAGGGTGCAAGAGAGGGTGAGAAGTAAAATGATCATTTTTTTTAAATTAAAAAAAAATTTTTAATTTATTTTTGTATGAGTATGAGTGTACTGTCTGCATGTAGGTCTGTGCACCCATGTTGTGCAATGCTGTGGAGGTCAGAAGAGGGTCTTGGATTCCTCTGGAACTGGAGTTCTCCTGGAATTAGAGTTACAGATGGTTCTTAGCTGTCATGTGGGTGCTGGGGATCGAACCTGGGTCCTCTGCAAGAGCAGTTGGTGCTCTTAACCTCTAGGCTATCTCTCCAGCCCAATGATCCTTTATTTTTGAAGTGACACATTGACCCTCAGTTTGGAAGCTTTGCTTCTGATGGGCTGGAAGCTCATCCAGGGGTCTTTTTAAAACTCTACTACTAAAAAACAAACAAACAAACAAACAAAGCAAAACAAAAAACAAAAGCTCTACTACTAAAACACAGATAGCAGGAAGTACAGGCAAAGAAACATTGACTATCGTGACAAGTTACGTTATGGACACAGACACAAATGTTGGATGGTATTTTAGTCCAGGAACTATGGCCTATGTGCAAAGGAGTGGTAATAGCTTCCTATTGTGGCCTATAATGTCTTTAGCCACCAGAGGGTGGCAAGCTTGCAGTATCAGTCCTGTGTTAGCCCCCAAAGAGTGGGCTATGGGTCCAATTAGATTTGAGGGGTGTACAAATATTAGGCTGCCACTACAGCAGTCTTCATAGGGAAGTGTGGTATAGCTTATGAGTCTTGCATAACTTGGAAGACTATTTCCTTCTAGTGATCTGCATAGCACTCTCTGGCATCATGAAGGTCAGCTGTCCCTTTGCAATGCAAGGTCTCAACACAATTTTTCCTTTTCATGTTAATACCACACCTTCAGCAGTAGGGACTTTCTGTCCTTTTTTTTTTTTTTTTTTTTTTTTTTTTTTTTGCATAAACCCCAACACCACTGGCAAATAGCCTTTGTTTTGGGGGTCTTTTAGGGCTCTTATAGCCAACAGCTCTTTGGTAAAGGTAGCCCACAGGTGATATTGAAGCCTCCATGTGCCCATACATCTCACCTGAACACAAAGCAAAATTTAGAGGTAGCACATTAATCCAAAGGGACATGCACAAATGGCCATGTTACCACACTTTCTGGATGTTGAGACCAGATTTCCTTTCTACCTTAATTCCATATCTGGGGATTAGTTGAGGCTGTGCCAAGCCCCTCTCTATCTTGTGTGACAGTTCAGGAAAAGACCACTCTGTCCAGGAAAATCAGGCCAGGTCACATATCTTGAGCCATATCTTGACTGCTTCTTGCCATAACCCAGAAGGGGCTCCATCTGTGAGAAGACAAAAACAGACCTTTTCCCCATAGTTAGTAGTGGATTTGGGTATTTTATTGTCCCAACATTACACCCTGCCATAGCAACAATGGCATCAATTATGGCCTCTTAGAGGGTGCCAGTTTTTCAAGATTGGAGATGTTGTTTCTGATTTTAAAATGGAAAAACTGACAAAAATTCAGAGTAGAGAGTGTTCTGCAAACTGTGCCCCAGAAGGAGGCATATTCTCCTCCCCACTTTTTTTTTTTTGTATCATGAACAGAATAGTTTTTCTTGTTTCCCAGACTCCTATATCTTGATTTATAAGTTTTTAAAAAGGCACGAGTTGCATTACATACCCATAGACAGGAGCCAAGTTGTAAAGGTCCACTAAGCCCACCCAAACTGTTTTCTATTGGACTGTATACTGTTGGATTAAGGAGATAAAAACCAGACTTTCTTTGAGCCAAATTATCTTTATGGGCTAAGGAAATGTCATAGGTAATATTCATACAATACAGAGAATCATGGAGACCACTTATGTACATTTAATTCCAAAGCTGTCACTGGGAATCTAGTACAAGATTGGAATAGATAAAATATTAATCACAAGTTTGCATCTCCAATTTGCTTAAGTATGCTACTATTTTTTAAAAATATTTATTTATTTATTTATTTATTTATTTATTTATTTATTTTGGTCTTTTTGAGACAGGGTCTCCCTGTAGTCCAGGCTGTCCTAGAACTCATTATGTAGACCAAGCTGGCCTTGAACTCACAGAGATCCACCTGCCTTTGCCTCCCAAGTGATAGGACTAATGGCTAATGGCATGTGCCACCACACCCAGCTTGTGTGTTACTAATTTTTAAATTGAAAATACTTAGCCAAATTTATTTAATACAGGAGTTTTATACTTTTACTAATTTTTCAAATACCATGTGATGTTTAGATAAAGCTTGGGCAAAATCTTTTGTAAATAAACCTTGACCAGATATACATTTTTTATTTTATTTTATTTTATTTTATTTTTATTTATGTGTATGAATGTACTGTCTGCATGTAGGTTTGTGCACCCATGTCATGCAATGCCTCGGAGTCGGAAGAGGGCGTCGGATTCCCCTGGAACTGGAGTTAAAGATGGTTCTTAGCCGCCATGTGGGTGGGTATCGAACCCGGGTCCTCTGCAAGAGCGGTCAGAGCTCTTAACCACTAGGCCACCTCTCCAGCCCTACATTTTGTTTTTTAAACTACTTGACCGAACTATGACCTTAGAGAAATTAAACTTAGCTATATAGCTTCATCCTTTATCTAGCATAACAAACTCCTTTAAACATTCATTATTTACATTGACATTTTCATCATTTTAAAATAAATCCTTATTAAAATATTTCCATATATGAAGATGCAACAATTATTTTAAACATATAATTCTAAAGTACAAACTTTAAGATGTCTTAGCAAGTTTTTGAGCAGGTTCTAAATGACCAATTCTCTTTCAATGTTTAGAGATGTTTTAGCTAGGCTTGGCACAAAACTCTGTTTACTCCAAAGATGTGTTACATAGTGGTTAAATGTCTTACATATAAAATACATTTAGGGGTTGGAGAGATGGCTTAGTGGTTAAGAGCACCAACTGCTCTTACAGAAGACATGGGCTCGATTGCCAGGGGGCGAGGAAGCCATGGTTCTAGGGGGAAGGCAAATTTACTGTTTCTATGTAGCAAAGTAGAAAGTTAAAGCTGTGATTTATTTCTGAGAGTTGTAGAAAGAAGTCTCTTTAGATTGGCAGTTTCAATTTCAATGGCACAACCTGGTAGACTGCTGTTGAGGAGGGCTGCTGGCACGTGGCTTTCTCTGGAACTGGTGGTTCCATAGCCAAAATGCAGCCACGAACAAAACAAGTGTTTTTGCAGCCAAACAACCAGTTTCACAGCTATGAAACTAATGATTTCATAGCCAAACTTCTGTAGAATTGATTGTCCCACAGCTAAATACCCGGTGGAGGAGCTGATCACTCCTCATGGACAAACAGCTAGGAAGCATTTCAAGACACAACATGCTCTGTCCAAGGACAGGCAAAGCCATGGTTCTGTTTGGAGGTGGATAAAAGCAATACCTTTGTCAAAACAATAATACAGCTGGGCATGGTGGCACACACCTTTAATCCTAGCACTTGGGAGGCAGAGGCAGGCAGATCTCTGAGTTCAAGGCCAACCTGGTCTACGTAGCAAGCTCCAGGCCAGGTGGGACTAAAGGGAGACCCTGTCTCAAAAAGACAACAACAACAGCGCTACAATACTCCAGGTACAAGCCTCTTTGGAAATCAGAAGAAGCAGCAAAGGAGAAAATTTGTACCTTTTGAAATTTGGAAGAGTTCCAGATTGTATCCCAAAGAGAAAAGGGTGGGAATCAAAGCAAGCCAGGGGAGGGATTAGCATTACAAAAAGAGCTGGGGCTCCAGCAACCAGCCGCCCAAGACCAAGCCCAGGTGGTCAAACCTGTTCTGAGCACTGGGAGGCAGGGCAGGCCTGAGAGTTTTTTAACCACTTTTTTTTTTTTTACACTTTAGAACCCAGAGTCCCATCTCAGGCCTGTAAACATTATTAAAAATGACCCCAAGGCCAAGTGTGCTTGAGGCTTGTAGCCACATGAATGCAAGATTGATAGTCCAGCAGCCTGCTGGCAACCATGAAGCTGATGGGCTTCAAGGTCAAACCAAGCTGGGAAGCTGCTGGCTTCCACAAGCCTGCATGCATGAACAACCAGCAAAGCTGTAGCTGGGAGATAACTCCTGAGCCACACCAGGCCAGGAAACCGCTAGTTTCCATGGCCCCCACACAAGCCGATGGCTTCGTGCTTAAACCCACCTGTGAGGCTGTTTTCCACAGCCCCCATGCATGTAAAAACCCCATGGCCAGAGGCTGTTTGCCTTTGCCAACACCCTACCAATCGTGGGAACTAGCCCCATGTTTACACAAAGTAGAAATTAAGGAGGAAGAAAGGTTAATAGCAAAGAACAGAAGGCACATTGGGTGGCAACATCCCATAGGTGCTCAGCTAGAAAGAGAAGATCCCTGAAATACAGATTCCCCACATCCTGGTAGGATTTCAGGGTTTGCATGCCTGAATTCCTCCTGGATTCCTTCAAGCCCCACATTTGAAGGTGCCAGTTGTGATAAGGTGTCAGTTCCACAGTGGAACTGGTCATTAAGAAAGTACACATGCACGGGGTCACTTCAGTAACAGCCTGGGGATACATCAGAAAGTGCAATTCTGAGTGCAATTTGATGTACTCACTGCAAGGTGTCATATATATAGTCAGTGTGACCTTACTTCCTAGTGGCCAATCCCAGACTTTTGTATCATCATGTCATCCCAACTTGTGGGCATAAACAGAGAGTTCCTGTGACCCTCACTTGTAACTCTGAAATATGCTGGATGAAATGTTAGCTCACACACAGACCTAAGCTCAGATCAAACATGTCCACAAGATTGACCTGTTGTATTTTCTTAATTGCTAATTAATCTGTGAGTGGTGCTACCTCTGGGAATATGGTCTTGAGTTGTATAAGAATGTTGGCTGTGCACGAACCAGGGGGGACAAGTCAGTAATAGTGTTTCTCCATGGTTTCAGCTTCAAGCTCCTGCCTTGGGTTCCCTTGATGATGGACTGAAGCCTGCAAGATGAAATAAAATGTTTTCTCCCCAGGCCAGGCCTGGTGATGCACACCTTTAATCTAGCACTCAGGAGGCAGAGGCAGGTGGATCTCTGTGAGTTCAAGGCCAGCCTGGTATACATAGTGAGTTCCAGGACAGCTGGAGCTACAGAGAGACCCTGTCTCAAAAAGACAAAAAAAAGTTTCATCTCCAAGTTGTTTTTGGTCATGGTATTCATCACAGTAACAGAGAAGCTACAACAACTTCCTTTTCAACAAACTGTAACTTCTTTTCAGAAATTCTGAGTCTCTATTCCCCCAGAAAGCTTAATAGGGCTATTGTTGAATTAATAATTCTATTCTTTATTTCCCCTCAGAATTTTAATTTCTGAGGGACCAGGGTATTTTCTTAATATTCCTTCTAAATTTGGCTAAGATTATGGGGCTTTTTAGATCTCCACAGAATAACAGTTCGTCTGAACTGTTGCTTTCTTCCACTCTCTGGATCTTTCCATTTAAAAGCAAACAAACCTCTGTTGTCTCCTGCCATAGGGCAAGCCAAGAAGACATCCTTAAGTTAAATCACAACAAACTATTTGTAATCATAATATGTTTTTAGATGTATTTAATTTTATTTTATGTGCATAAGTATTTTACCTGTGTGGAAGTATGGGTATCACATGTGTAAAATGCCTGCAGAGATCAGAAGAGGGTTTGAGATCCCCTGGAACTGGAGTTATAGATGGTTTTTAGCCAACATGTGGTACTGGGAACTGAACCCAGGTCCTCTGGAAGAGCAAGTGTTCTTTTTTTTTTTTTTTTTTTTCTTTTTGAAACAGGGTCTCCCTGTAGCCCCAGCTGTCCTGGAACTCACTCTGTAGACCAGGATGGCCTTGAACTCACAGAGATCTGCCTGCCTCTGCCTCCCAAATGGTGGGATTACAGGCGTGCACCACCACACCCAGCTGCAACCAGTGTTCTTTGTCCCATATCCTGTGGGACTCAGTTACTAGTGGGTTTCGAGGGGGAGATCCCAGACCTGAAATATAATGGGCGAGAGAAAAGAGCCAGACCAAGCAAGGTTGTCAAGGTTTCTTTTAATGAAACAAAAGTGGTTACATTTATACTTTGTAGAAAGGCAGGAAGTGAGGAGGAGGAGTGGGGCAGAGGGGAGCAGGCAAGGGTGATCTGGCAGGGCTTGCAAAACATGTTTAATAAGCTTGGAATGTCCTGTGGGCTGAAACATCCTGGGCTTATCTTCAGCAAACGTTAGCATAGCCCTAAGATCGGATCCCTGCTGAGCCAGCAGGGCTTGTCCAGACTTGTCCAGGTGGCACTGTGTCTCGGTCTCCTACAGTTCTTAACAATTGAGCCAGCATTTCAATCTGTGTGATCATAAGAATTTTTTTTTTTATTAAAGTGTGTAAGGGTTTGGGACTACTGGATGCCTGATCTGGACAATCTGATTTATAGCCTTCAGTTCTGGGTACAGTTGATAAGTTCCATGTGGTTTTCTGACAGGGAGTTTTGCAGTATTATAGGGGGATAGACAAGATTTGAGGTCCATCTTCAATAAGACCTTTGATAATTGGGGTCAATCCTTTTCTCCCTTCCTGAGGAATAGCGTGGTGTTTTATTTGAACTCTTTCACCTGGGGTTTTAAGATTGATTTGGATGGGGCTGGAGAGATAGCCTAGCGGTTAAGAGCACCAACTGCTCTTGCAGAGGACCTGGGTTCGATCCCCAGCACCCACAAGGTGGCTAAGAACCGTCTGTAACTCCAATTCCAGGAGAACTCCAGTTCCAGGGGAATCTGAGACCCTCTTCTGACCTCCGCGGCATTGCATGACATGGGTGCACAAACCGACATGCAGACAGTACACATACAAAAAAAAAAAAAGATTGATTTGGGTAGGACCAAACTCTAGTCCTCTGTTCTCCTACTTTCTCCAGACTTTAGAGTCTAGTTCATCTTCTGCCTTGGCAGTTAGGAGGTGTAGAGATACAAAATTCAGCCTTATCTGTAATGTTAATGTAGCCTAAACTGAGTTATTCAGTCTCTTCCTAAGAGGCTGGTTTCTGTTTGTGTTTCTGATATCTTGATCAGAAGCTCAACCCCCTCCTATCCCCAACCCCAGAAAGCATCCCAGATGTTCTTCTCAGTACCGGTGGGTGGGTATAAATTCCCTGACTAGGTCACTCCCATACAGAGTCTATGCAAACCACCATATACCATATGAAGACATCTTCCAGATCAGCCTCCTTAGGTTTCCACATAGAGGATTTTTGCATTCCGTTCTCACAGAAGACTGTAGCCATTGATTGGGAATCTGCACGTGCTCCACATTTGAATACCTGTTTCAGCCACACTCATATAAGCTCTGTGGACTCTGGTATTTCAAGTCTTTCCTTCCTTGGTTTGTGCATGAAATTATTTGGTTGCCCCAAGCACTTGCTTAAAGCCCTTATTTCCACATTGCCAAGTTACTTTCCACTTTAGGTTCCCATAAGTTCCAGGGCTGGGGAGTGTCTCCACATCCAGGACAACTGCTACAATGCAGCCAGATGGACCTCTTGGTGTCAGAATCAGCTCACCATGACCTTTGGCCATGGGGAGAGAGCTCCCACATTAGGCTGTTTTGGCAAAGCAAAAAGTTTTACTTGTGCAGAAGGGTGTGTAATCATAGTAAATCAAGTAACAAGATTACTTAGCAGGGGCCCAGCTGGGCTTTTAGTCCTAACTCAAGGCATTTTGTGCCTCAGTGTGAGTTGTCAGAGCTTGACCTCACATTTTTTATGATTAGCTAATTCAAAATGGTACAGTAGCTAGGGAGAATGAAACTTGAGAATATATTTTGATTTCAGGAAAATTCAATTTGGGAGGATATTTGTCAAATGGTTTCTTTATAAGTTTCTTTAGAAATGGCACTTCTTTTGTCTCATTTAGCCTTTTGATAGAAAAGTCAGTACATTTCCCACACTAGTATTAAAGGTGTATGCCACCACACCTAGCTCACTGCTTTATTTTAAAGCAATTTCAGATAATAGATAAAATCATGTTCTCTACATGCTATTTAACAGAATTTTGCAGCAGTGAAAATATTGTTTATGTGCTCTCTGACAGAATAGTAACTAGTTATATTTATATATGCCTTTTGAGTATTTGAAATGTAGCCAAAGTGACAGGAACTGAAGTTCTTTAACTTTTCAAACAGCTATATATGCCTAGTAGTTACCTTATTGGACAGCACAACTATTTGATAGGACTCTTTTTTGAAGAATATAACTGAAGTATAGCATATCTAAACATTTAATTGTTACTTAATTTTAAATTTAAAATTTAGCCTAGCACTTGGGAGACAGAGGCAGGTGGATCTTTGTGAGTTCAAGGCCAGCCTGGTCTACAGAGTGAGTTCCAGGACAGCTGGGGCTACAGGGAGACCCTGTCTTGAAAAGACCAAAAAAAATTTTTTTAATTTAAAATTAAGTAACAATTAAATGCTTAACAATTAAATGAGGGGGTGGGGAGTGGGAGGTGGGAGGGACCTACAGGATGATGCCAAGGGAGAAGCGGGTATAAAGGTGATTAAGACTGACTGAAAAATTATGTATGAAACACATAAAACTTTTCAATAAAAAAGAAAATCATGTTGGCTACAAATAATCTTTTCTTGCAACTGTCATGAGGAATTATTGTATCATAGTATGGGCCCACCTTCCCTCAAATCTGTTCCATTCATATTAATGCAAATTTTTTCAGAAGACATTTACTGACCATCTCTGACACAGGCAAAGTCAAGACTTGAAATAAATCAGAGATTAAGAAATTGTACTTCTTTTTCTATTCAGAGAAGAACCAGTTTCCTTTATCAGCTGTGGAACCTGGCAAAGACTGTTATCTGCCCCCTGCCAATCCAGCCCTCTTCCATTTTCATTTTCAAGGTTTTCAGTACTGACACTCGGCTTTTTCTTTTTCTTCTCCAAAATGTCAGAGACATCTTTATTTTTATCGATATCCATGTACAAACCTATATTTATTTTTCTCAGCAGAGTTGTCTTTACTGAAGTCTTCTTTGTATGCTGATTGACATTGTAGAAATACTAGAAAACCATGCTCCTGTACAGGTATTTGATTGCTTTTAAGTTTCCAGAGACTTATGCTCTGAAAGCTGCTTTCCTGATAGAAGGAAGTAAGCTTTTTAAAAAGCAGGGGTTGGGAAAAGGCTAGGTTTTTTTGTTTGTTTGTTTTTGGTCTTTTCAAAACAGGGTCTCCCTGTAGCCCCAGCTGTCCTGGAACTTGCTCTGTAGAGCAGGCTGGCCTTGAACTCACAAAGATCCACCTGCCTCTGTCTCCCAAGTGCTAGGATTAAAGGCGTGTGCCACCACACCTGGCGAAAAGGGCTCGTTTTAATGAGTAGAGGAATTCTGAAACTTCCATTTGTGTAGTCAGCAAATACTATCTCTTCATAGTATATCATTACACTTCCTTCCCAGAATTGGGGGCAAGCAGCAGTCATGTGACTTACTGTATGCTCATGGGTCCCATGCATGCCAGATAGTGTTATTTCTTTCTTTCTTTCTTTCTTTCTTTCTTTCTTTCTTTCTTTCTTTCTTTCTTTCTTTCTTTCTTTCTTTCTTTCTTTCTTTCTTTCTTTCTTTCTTTCTTTCTTTCTTTCTTTCTTTCTTTCTTTCTTTAGTGTGTGTGGTGTGTGTGTGTGTGTGTGGTGTGTGTGTGTGTGTGTGAAGAGTGTACATGTAGAAGTCAGAAGGCAACTTTGGGAGTCAGTTCTTGCCTTCCACCTTGCTGGGCAAGGTGTCTCTTATTTTTGCCTTGATCTCAGGCAACTGGCCCCACGGCTTCTGGGCAATTCTCCTTATTGTATCCCTATCTCTGTCTAACAACACTGGGATCACAGATGTGCACCACCACATCCGACTTTTCCTGTGGGTTTCCAATCGAGCTGAGGTTGTCAGGTTCGCACAGCGCTGTACCCTCTGAGCCATTTCTTCAGCCCTCAGGTTGCATTTTTTTTTTTAAAGAAAAAAGAAATTTGAATCTAGGCAGGCTGTGCTTGGATCCTGACTATTTAAGCGCTCTGAGCCCCACTGTGCTCACCCTTGAGATGAGCACATGCGGATCTGGAGTACTGGGGCCGTGGAAAGGGGGCTGTGACAACACCGGAATAGAGAAAATACCTCATACAAGTATTGTACTTTGATCCTATCCTTCCTTCCCCCATTTCCTGTCTTTGATCAGTGATTGGTTTGGATTTTTATGCTCCAATGAAATAGCAGAGAAATGTTCTGTGATTACAGCAGTACAGTGAAGAACAAAATTTGGGACCAGAGAAAAAATTTTGCAGTGAACACTTCCCCAAACTCCACCAAAGTGACATCCACATATTAAGTTTAAAACTTCCTGGAGGAAGAGAACTACCAAGGTTTTCTGAATTAGCATTTCTAAGTCAGGACTTACTTGCTTTTCAGTATCTAAAGAATATGGAATATAATTATTCAAACTAGGGGGCTGCTTAGAGATGGCTATGCTTTCTCCTATTGGTTATTTTTGAGTGATTCATCAATGACATACCTGTGATTGTTGTTATAATCCTAAAAGTAAATGCTGAACAAACACATTTGCAAATTTAAAGCTTTCTTGAAAAAAATATTTATGGGCTGGAGAGATGGCCTAGCAGTTAAGAGCACCAACTGCTCTTGTGGAGGACCCGGGTTCGATCCCCAGCATCCACATGGTGGCTGAGAACCGTCTTTAACTCCAGTTCCAGGGGAATCCGATGCCCTCTTCTGAACTCCGTGGCATTGCACGACACGGGTGCACAGACCTACATTCAGACAGTACATTCATACACATAAAAAAAAAATTAAAAAATTATACTGTAGCAGGAGACAGAGACCACATTAATTACTAAAATAGATTTAATGAAAAGCTAATAACTAGGTAACTAGAGGATAAAAACAAAAAACAAACAAACACAAAATATCCTGTGGTAACTTTCAGAAGCAGCTTCCATGGCAGGTGGTGGAGGAACAAAGGGAAGAGGTTGGAAATGATTATGTCTTAGACAATTAGAGAAGGGGTTCCAGGGAAGTCAAACTCAGATCTCTAAAATAGGGATGTGTTCTTGGGCTCGATTGTAGAGTAGAGCATTTGCTCACTATATGCCAGGACAAGCTGAAGCCACAGTACTGAGAAAAAACAAAAAGATGTGTCTTAGCTTGAGCTGGTATCTCTAGGTTGGAATAAGAAGCCCTGTGGGCCAGGAACCAAAGCCTTTAAAATACTGGCTTCTTAATATGTCTGAGGTTCAAAGCACAAAGTTGGTTTTGTAAATATTGGAAAGATGGTGGATTAGCTTCAGCTGCCACTATGGAGCACATTGCTGATGCTGGAAGGACCCGGGTCTAATGATCTGATGGAAACCAAACCAGAATCCTATGCAAACACACAGAAAGGAGCATGTTCTTTCTTCCTCCCCCATCCTCTCTCTAGTAGCCTCTATTGACAGCCTCACAGGCATAGCTGGTGTTTACACAGTCCACAGGACAGCACTGCAAAACTGAAAAAATAAAAAAAGAGTGGCTGAGATACAAGACTTTAATGTGAAACCCTTTTGATGAAAATAGACCACTACATGTAAGGGCAAAACATGTTGAGGAGTTGATATTTTTCTCAACTCCTCATTCAAGACTAAGGAGTTTTCCACAGCACAAGGAAGAATAGGACTCAATGTTCTGTCCCCATTTTGTCAAGAATGCCACTAGCTCCATGACACCAGTGGCTCCACACCGTCAGTGGCTCCACACCGTCAGTGGCTCCACACCATCAGCAGCTCCATGACACTTGCATTTTCCTGGTTGGTATACTTTCTATACTTGCAGTGGCTGACTCAGAATTGCCTTTTCCTTTGTCTCCTAATGCCATTAAGTATCCTCCATAATTTCATTAAGAAAAGTGTTTTTCTTTTTTTTTTTTTTTTGTGCTGGAAATATTTATTATCATAGTAATACTTATTGAAAGCTTAGTATGAACTGAGATTATGATGAACACTTATATGCTACTTAATCTTTCCTTTTTTTGTTTTCTTTTTAATTTTTATTTATTTCTGTATGTGTATGAATGTACTGTCTGCATGCAAGTTTGTGCACCCGTGTCATGCAATGCCACGGAGGTCAGAAGAGGGTGTTGGATTCCCCTGGAACTGGAGTTCTCCTAGAATTGGCGTTTCAGACGGTTCTCGGCCACCATGTGGGTGCTGGGGATCGAACCCGGGTCCTCTGTAAGAGCGGTCGGTGCTCTTAACCGCTAGGCCATCTCTCCAGCCCCTACTTAATCTTTCCTACAGGTCTTCAAGGTGAACTGCATTATTATTTTCATAATACTTAATCTTTCGTATAGGTCTTCAAGGTGAACTGCATTATTAGCTTCATAATACATTCAGGTGAAGCTGTGTACCCAAGCAGCAGAGCCAACCTAGGAGAATCTTTGGAAAACAAAGTCTAGGTGGGCTTCCTGACCACTCACATATTCTCTGGAATCCATTTCACACACTTGTTACGTGGGTCCCTGCTCAGGCTAATGGGTCACGCCTGGGTCCAGGCTATCCTGATTTTTTGATCCTGCTCTTCTAGCCAAAGCTAACTTTTAAGATCAAACTTATGCAACTTTCAATAGAACCTGAATACCTGTTCTGTCCTGCCCTTGTACTATTTGAGTTGTAACCTTAAAATGAACAAATCCCTTTTGGCTTGAAGTAATATTTCTCTTTTTGCATTCCTTTCATTATTCATACTCTTGGCAAATATTTGCCTTAGATGTCCACAATCCCCACAATCCACTTCCAAAGGTGAACCAAAGTAGCCAGAGGCAGCTAGAACTCAACATCATCTCACTGCTGCTGAAGCTGTAGATGGAGAGCTGTTCTTCCCCAGAAGTTTGGTCTGCTTCGGTGGCTGTGGGCCAAGGGAGCTCAGCTAGGAGAAAGCCCTGAGACTGGGAGATGAACTGCCTTGACTTTGTCTTACCTAATTCCTCTCTCACAATGTGCTCAACAGAAATGATGCAATGTTTTCTCTCTCTTTAATAAATACTGACACCCCTTGTGTAAAGGACACACAACTTACAGCACAGAGACAGAGAGGGGATTTGTGCAGATACAAGCCCAAGAGCTGTTACATAGAAAATAGCTGGAAAGTCACCAACATCAATGTAGGGAATTTTTCTTGCTTAGTGTTATGAGATAGCTTTTGCTTTGTTTCCTTACAGAAGAGAAGACAGATGCCCAGATGGAATTCACGAGTTTCGCAGCCAGCACTGGAGGAACTGTGGCTAGATGAAAACATTCCACTGACCGCTGTTGCAGCGTCACACTGTCTCCCGGGAAAATGAAATCATGTTTGGATTCTTTATTTGACACATATTTACCCAGCACCTTTTCTCTGCTAAGTTTTGGAGAACACAGTGAGCAGAACAGTGGGAGTCCCTGAAGTCATGGCAATTACAGCACAGTGTCTGGTTAAGTGTTAGAAAACCAGATATATAGATGAAAACTTTGAATTTTTTTTTTTGCTTAGAGTCACAGTGTTAGGTGGATAAAGGGCAAGAGAACCAGATGAAGGTTTAGACAAATGGCTACGGTGTGAACTTGCAGGATAATTAGTTAAGATGGCTGCTACCGGATGGCAAGAAGTGATGAGTAAACGGTAAATGTGGCCATTATATAACTTGTTATATAACCAATTATGGCAGGAAGCCACCTTTGTGTGATTTCCTTGGGACCAATGGTGCATGCTCTCACTTGGAAAAAAAAATATCTATATATCACATTTGACAGTGGCCATCCCTTTGAGCCTCTGTCCCTGGCCCCCAAACTCTGCTCCTGTACAGTGACAAGAGAACACAGAAAGAAATGAGGTTAGAAATAATAACATGGATTAGTAGCACTGAAAACTTAAATAAAAACCAAAACCACCACCATCAATAAAACCCAGTTCCTTTTCTGAATCAACTGTTTTTCAACCAATGTCTAAGAAATCAACATTGTACTACAGTGCTTCAAGAAAAGCTTCTATCTTTTATTATCTGTGTATGCTCCAATCAGATTACAGCTGAAAAGAGCTGGATTGCTAACCAATGGTAGCTGCTTTCAACCATAGAATGTTATTTGAGACAGGGTCTCACTATGTAGTCCTGGTTGGCCTCCAACTCAGAGAAATCCACCTGCTTCTGTCTTCTCAGTGCTGGGATTAAAGATGTACATCACTGTGCTTGGCCTAGAACTTATTAAACGATTCTTAAGAATACAGTTTTATTTTAATTAATTAATTAATTTATTTGTTTTTATTTATTTCTGTATGTGTATGAATGTACTGTCTGCATGCAAGTTTGTGCATCCATGTCGTGCAATGCCACGGAGGTCAGAAGAGGGTCTCGGATTCCCCTGGAACTGGAGTTCTCCTGGAATTGGAGTTTTAGATGGTTCTCAGCCGCCATGTGGGTGCTGGGGATTGAACCCGGTCCTCTGTAAGAGCGGTCGGCACTCTTAACCGCTAGGCCATCTCTCCAGCCCCAAATACAGTTTTATTTTAAAATACATGGCTTGGTCTGATTTCTTTTAGGAGAGTCTTCTCCCCCCCCTCCCCAGGTGTTTTAGTTTTGTTTCCTTGTTGTGATAAAATCCCCTGACAAAAGCAACTTAAAAAGAGAAAATGTTTATTTGGCTCACAGTTCCAGGTTCAGTCTATCATGGTGGGAAAGTTATGGTAGACAGAGTCAAGAGCAGAGAGCAACACATTAATGTACATGTGTTAGTTATTTATTTTGTCTGTATGAGTGTTTTGCTACCATGTATGTAAGTGTGCCTGTGCATGCAATGCTCACAGAGGTCAGAAGAAGGCATCAGATCCCCTAAAACTGAAGTTAAAGACAGTTGTTAGCTGCCATGTTGGTGCTGGGAACTGAACCTGGGTCCTCTAATAGGGGAAGCCAGTACACTTAACCAATGAGCCATCTCTCCAGCCCAGCTCTCTCCTTGCCCTTCAGTCCAGGGACTAGCCCATGAAATGGTGCTAGCAGCATGTAGGGTGGATCTTCCCACCTCAATTAATCTAATTAAGAAAATCACAGGCAGGCCCACAGACCAACTAGTTGAATCAATTCTTAATTGAGGCTCCTTTCCCAAGTGATTCTGCCTCATGTCAGGTCCACAATCAAAGCTAATCATCACAACTCTACTTGTTGTCAAAGTGACAGTTAAATGTATCACTTCAAAGCCATAACTTTCCATCCCTTATCCCAAATTCACATTTTTCTCATAATATAAAATATAGTTCAACTTTAAAAGTCTCTGTAGTCTTTAAAATAATTCTCCACAGTCTTTAAAAATTCTCTTGGATATTGCTTGCTTTGGCCAGACCAGCACAGGGTATAGGCTGGGTGCTCCAGCCAGACGGAGTATTGGATTGTTGGCTTGTGCAGCTGTGGGGGTGAAGATACCCAGCCAGCTGGAACAGAGGTGGGCCTGTTGCCTCTAGGGGACATGGGTACATAGACATTGGTTGCTTTGGCTGGATCAGCTGGAGCACAGGGTGTGGGCTGGGTGCATCAGCCAGGTGGATTGTTAGAGTATTGGATTATTGGCCTGTTGTGCAGAGATTGGGTTATTCAGCCAGACCAGCTGAAGCACAGGATAAGTGAGCAACTACAATAAGCCCCACAACCAACCTAGAGGAACTGTCTGGCAGGAAGCAGAGGGAGCACAGTGCTCAGAGGGTATCTTCCAGGTTGTTATCTACCCAGTTTTTGGAGAACCTGCAGAACAGAAAGGGAAGAGTGAGCTATACCTCTCAGTATATAACCAAAATTGAAAGCCTGAAACCTAGACAAGTCAACACTCCATAAACAAGGAGAAAACAATAAAGGCATTTGAAGGAATCAAGGAAAGAAATCCTTCAACACAGTGAAGAAACATTTGAGATTTGCATCAGAACGCAAACAAAAAACAAAACCACATGCCAAAGGCACAATGAAAGAACAATATAGGAAAAGTGCAGAATCATTTCACACTAAACTCTACCAAACCTATAAAAGAGTCCTACAATGAGATCTCCCTAGAGGCAACCCAGGACACAGATCTAAGAAATATCATAGACACATTCAAAGAAATCATAGAGAACTAAGGGGAGAGAATGAAAAACTCAGGAAGGACTTAGAGGGAGAGAATGACAAACTTTGGAAAGAACTAAAAGGAGAAAATGACAAACTCCGGAAGGAAGTGCAAACACTGAAAAGATCCCATGCTGAAATGAAAAAGGAAACCAACCAGCAAAGCAAGGATCTACAAGAAAAGATTGAGAAGCCCCAAAAGGAAGTGGAGGGGCTGGAGAGATGGTTCAGTGGTTAAGAGCACTGATGGTGGCTAAGAACCACCTTTAAGCTGGGAGTGGTGGTGCACACCTTTAATCCTATCACCTGGGAGGCAAGAGGCAGGTGAATCTCTGTGAGTTCAAGGCCAGCCTGGTCTATAGTGTTCCAGGCCAGCTTGGGCTATAGCGAGACCCTGTCTCAAAAAGAAAAAAA
>VZQC01007265.1:577176-598055 GCA_009823505.1 Rhizomys pruinosus | reverse complement strand
TATAACATGTTAGGTGGAATTATGACCTTGCCATTGTTTGCAATTGACATTTAAGCATAACATAAGGAGAGGCTATTTATTGGGTGTCAAGTTGACAAGGGGTGGACTTGTGATGGTTAATCCTGGGTGTCAACTTGACTGGACTAAGGAACAAATAAGAGAAAAAGGATGTTTGGATTGGACCACCTCAACCCGGATGGCCCACCCCAAATGTCGGAATTACCTTCTGCCAGCAGGCAGTATAAAGGACCACAGCAGAGGGAGCTGGTCCCTTTTCTCCGGCAGGTTGCCTCTCTCATCTGGTGAGTTTGTCTTGCTGCTGTGATCAACCTTTTGGATCCCAGCATGTACTGAGACCGGCAGATCTCCCGGAATCCATTTGGGCCTTCAGCACTAGATTGGGACTACTGAGACATCCAGCCTTGAGGACTGAGTAGTTCCCTGGATTCTTGGCCTTTCCAGTGTGGTGCAGCTACTGTTGGACTCCTTGAACTCTGTCACGTGAGCAAATCAATAAATTTTATATAGCTATATATTCATCCTGTTGCTTCTGTTTCTTTAGAGAACCTGACTAATACAATAGATTTCAAAGTAAAAGTAATCAGGAGACAAAGAGGGCCATTACATCCTTATCAAAGGGAAAATTAACCATGAAGACTTCACAATGATGAATATATATGCACCAAACTCTGGTGCACCAAACTTTAAAGACAATTCTCCAGGACCTCAAGGCAGAGATTAACCCCAGCACACTCATAGTAGGGGACTTCAATACACTGCTGAGCAACTTTGGGCAGATCAACCGGACAAAGAATAAACAAGAGAGACATCTGAACTGAACAATATGACACACCAAATGGACCTCACAGACATCTACCAAATATTCCACCCAAGCACCACAGAATGCACTTTGTACTCAGCACCCCATGGAACAATCTCCAAATTTGACCACATACTTGGACACAGAAAAAACCCTCAACAAATATAAAAAGATTGAAATAATTTCATGCATTCCATCAGACCACAGTGCAATAAAGCTCCATATCAACACCAGGACAAGCCCTACTGTCTACAAAAACACATGGTGACTAAACAACACTCTCCTGAATAATGAAAGGGTCAAGGAAGAAATAAAGAAAGAAATAAAAGCATTCCTGGAATTAAATGAAAATGACAATACAATACAACAAAACCTATGGAATACTTTAAAATCAGTCCTAAGAGGGAAGTTTATAGCCCTGGGTGCCTACATTAAAAACCAGAAAGAGCACAAATAAGTGATCTAACACTGCAGCTAAAAACACTTAAGAGACAACTACAAATGAACCCTAAACACAACAGACAGGAAGAAATAAAAATCAGAGCAGAAATTAATGAAATAGAAACAAAGCAAACCAAACAAAAAAATTAATGAATCCAAAAGTTGATTCTTTGAAAGAATAAACAAGATAGACAGACCCCCCAGCCCAGTTAACAAAAAAAAAGAAAGAGCAACTCCAAATCAATAGAACTCATGATGAAAGGGGAACTATCACAACAGACAACAAAAAGATCCAGACAATCATATGGGAGTACTTAAAAAGCCTATACTTTACTAAATTTGAAAACCTAAGGGAAATGGATGAATATCTGAAATACTGGAAATCACCAAAGCTTACCAAGAAGAGATTGACAGCTTAAACAGACCCATAATATATGAAGAAATTGAAAATATAATAAGAAACCTCCCAACTAAAAAAAGCCCAGGCCCAGAAGGTTTCATAGCAGAATTCTATAAAACATTTAAAGTGGACTTACAATCATTATTACTCAAACTGTTCAGAAAAACACAAGCAGAGGGAAATCTCCCAAATTCTTTCTTTGAAACCAGAATCAGTGTAATAGCAAAACCAGGCAAAGACACAACGAAAAAAGAGGACTATAGAGTTATCTCATTAATGAACATAAATGCAAAAATTCTCAACAAAATGCTTGCAAACCACATACAGACCCCACATCAAAAAGACCATCCAACATGACCAAGTTGGATTTATATCAGAGATGCAAGGATGGTTCAACATACGTAAATCAGTAAATATCATAAAACACATAAATGGACTGAAAGACAAAAACCACGTGATCATCTCAATTGACAGAAAAAGCCTTCAACAAAATCCAGCATCCCTTTATGCTTAAAGTCCTAGAGGGAATTGGACTGGAGGGATTATCCCTCAACATAATCAAAGCCATATACAAGAAACCCACAGCCAACATCATCCTAAATGGAGAAAATTTAGAAGCATTCCCCTTAAATGTAGGAACTCAGCAAGTCTGCTGCCCCCCTGCCTCCCATCGCCACTGCTCTTCAATACAGTGCTTGAAACACTTGCTAGGGCAATAAGGCAAGAAAAGGAAATTAAAAGTGTACTAATTAGAAAAAAGGAAGTCAAGTTATCCCTTTTTGCAGATGATATGATAGTTTACCTAAGGGATGCTAAAAACTCCACCAGAAAACTAGAAACGATTAAGAGTTTCAGTAAAGTGGCAGGATAAAAAATTAACCTAGAAAAATCAGTAGCCTTTCTTTACACCAACAGCAAGCACCTAAAGAAGGAATATAAGGAGACCTTCCCACTCACAATAGCCTCAAAACAATAAAATACCCAGGAACAAACCTAACCAAAGACACCAAAGGACTCTGTAACAAAAATTTTAAACCCCTTAAGGAGATTGAAGAAGACATCAGAATATGGAAAGACCTCCCATGCTCATGGATTAGAAAAATTAATATAGTAAAAATGTCCATTCTACCCAAATTAATATTCAGATTGAATGCAATCCAATTAAAATTCCCAAGAGTTTCTTCACAGGCTTGGAAAAAATAGTCCTTAATTTCATATGGAAAAAAAACAAAAGACCACGAATAGCCAAAGCAACCCTTAGTGAAAAGAGCAATGTGTGGGGGGAAGAATTTCTATACCAGATGTCAAACTATACTACAGGGCTATAGTCATAAAAACAGCTTGGTACTGGCACAAAAACAGATCTGTAGACCAATGGAACAAAACAGAAGATCCAAACTTTTCATCACATACAATTTCAGCCACCTTATATTTGACAAGGGGGCCAAGAAGACACAATGGAGGAAAGACAGCATCTTCAGCAAATGGTGTTGGCAAAACTGGATCACCACTTGTAGAAGAATTAGGGGCTGGAGAGATGGCCTAGCGGTTAAGAGCGCCGACCGCTCTTACAGAGGACCCGGGTTCCATCCCCAGCACCCACATGGCGGCCGAGAACCGTCTGAAACTCCAATTCCAGGAGAACTCCAGTTCCAGGGGAATCCGGCACCCTCTTCTGACCTCCACGGCATAGCACGACACGGTTGCACAGACCTGCATGCAGACAGTACATTGATACACATACAGAAATAAATAAAAATTTTAAAAAAATTTAAAAAAAAAAAAGAAGAATGAAATTAAACTCTTACCTCTCACCCTGTACAAAAATCAACTCCAAATGGATCAAAGACCTCAACGTGAAACACCCAAATCTGAAGGTGATAGAAGAAAAAGTTGGTGGCAACCCACAAGACATAGGCTTAGGAAAAGACTTTCTAAATCAGACAGCACCTGCACAAGAAATAGGTCAACAGTTGGCAAGTGGGACCTCATTAAACTCAAAAGCTTCTGTACAGTGAAAGATATAATCAGGGAAGTGAAGAGAAAACCCACAGAGTGGGTGGAAACCTTCACTGCTGTTACATCTGGCTGAGCATTAGCTTCCAGAATATATAAACTACTCAAAAAACAAAGACATAAAAAAAAATGACTCACTCAAAAGATGGAGTAAAGAGCTGAAGAGAGACTTCACAAGTAAGGAAATAGAGATGGCTAAGAAACATTTTAAAAAGTGTTCAGCATCGCTAATAATTAAGGAAATGCAAATGAAACCACTTTAAGATATCATCTCACTCAAATAAGACTGGCTAGGATCAAGAAAACAAATGATACCAAGTGCTAGAGAGGTTGTGGGGAAAGGGGAACACTCATCCACTGCTGGTGGGAATGTAAACTCGTACAGCCACTATGGAAAGCAGTGTGGAGAACCCTTGGGAGACTCAAAATGAGCCTACCACCTGACCCAGCCATACCACTCCTGGGTATATACTCACAAGACTCATCCTATGGCAGAGATACATGTGCAGCCATGTTTATTGCACCTCTCCTTACAATAGCAAAGAGCTGGAACCAACCCATTTGCCCCTCAACCAATGAGTGGATAAAGAAAATGTGGTACATATACACAATGGAGTTCTATGCAATGGTAAAGAAAGATGACATCATGAAGTTTGCAGGTAAATGGATGGAACTAGAAGATATTATGTTAAGTGAAGTAACACAGTCCCAGAAAAGCAAATGATGAACGGTATCCCTCATCTGTCGATGCTAGCACCAAGTACCTAGTTGTAAGGCAAACTGAACAACATCAATGTCATATTCCTCATTGTGCTGGATAGTTTTAGTGTCAACTTGACACCCCTAGGTTGAGGGAGCCTCAATTGGGGAATTGCTCCATTGGACTGGCCTGTGGCCACGTCTGTGGAGTATTGTCTTGGTTGTTGAGCAATGTGGGAGGGCCCAGCCCACTATGGGTGGTGCCACCCTGGGCAGGTTGTTGTGTACTGTATAAGAGGTCAGGCTGGGCATGGGCTAGGGGAGCAAGCCAGTGAACAGCATTCCTCCATGGCTTGTGCTTCAGCTCCTGCCTCCAGGTTCCTGCCTTGGGCTCCCTAAGTGATGAACTGTGACCTGGGAGATATAAGCTGAATAAACCCTTTCCTCTCCAAGTTGATGTCAGACAGAGTGTTTTGTCACAGCAATGGAAGACAAACTAGAACACTCGTGATCTGAAAACAAGTGTGCTCTTATAGTGTGAATCCCTAAACAGGTTCTAGAATTAACCTACAATTTATTTTCAGACTTTGTAATTTTGGTATATGGGTGGAGGAGAGTATGTATGCATATTTTAGAGTAATATAAAATGAAAATGGAAAAATTAAAATCCTAAAATATGATATTGAAATAACATAGTTCATTTTCAGAGAACATAATTTTGGTATAGGTCTCATGTATATGCAACATATATGCATACATCGAAGCAACACAAGTTGGAGGGAACAACAACAACAAAAGAACTGGGACAAAATAAAGCCAAACAAAACAGACAACAACAACAACAACAACAAAAACTGAGTGGAACAGTGAAATTCGCCCCAAAACAATATTCCTGTGCTTTGGAAAAACTCTGGAAAAACTCAGAAAAAGATACAAGACATGTATGGCAGAATGCATGAGCTTGGGTGAGGTGTTGGGCATGGAAATGGAAATGAGTCTAAATTGGATTGAGAAATGATGTATGATATATGAAAGAGTTTAATAAAAATAAAAAATATATTAACAAATAAAAACAAAAACAAAGAAAGAAAAGTAAATGTTGAGCTGGGATGTAGCTCAATGGTAAAGTCCATGATTACTGGATGAAACCCCAGCATTAAAATGAATATGAAAAAAACCCTAGTTTTTCATGACATTTTGTCTAACTACAGTATTTATTTTATGGGAGTGCTTCTTAGTATTAGTATTTCTTATACAAGGCTGCTTGAGCTTTTGTCCATGCCTTTCTTTTTTTTTTTTTTTGTCTTTTCAAGACAGGCTCTCCCTGTGGCCCCAGCTGTCCTGGAACTTGCTCTGTAGACCAGGCTGGCCTCAAACTCACAAAGATCCACCTGCCTCTGCCTCCCAAGTGCTAGGGTTAAAGGCGTGTGCCACCACACCCGGCTTGTCCATGCCTTTCTAAAATATTATACTGTAATTAAAAGTAGCAGGCTGGTGTAACTTAGCTTTTCTGGCTGCTTAACGACCATATTTAATGCCCATACCAATTTGGCTGAGGGTCTTAAGGGATAACTTTGTTCCTTGCCCTCAGAGGTTAACTAAGTCCCAGGGGACTATGCATGGGGGCATCTCTTGAAGTGTCCTACAACTATGAGTCACCAGTCTTCCTGTGCAGGGAGGTCTTGGAGATCCACTGATGGGACTTCAGCCAGTGTCCAGTGTATAAAGAGGAAAGTATGTTCATGCATCAAAAAGGGAAACCTGGTCTAGCAAGACCTGACTTTGTCCTCGAGTGGATGGAACTGGTAAATGAAAAGCCAAAAGGAGCCAAGGGATCCCTCCCCCTTTCCCCCCCAAAACCTGAGGGCCAGATCCTCAACTGACCTTGAGAAAACAAAAACCTTGGTTAATCTGGCCTAACTGTGTGGCCTTAAACATTCTAAAGGAAAGTATAACCAGAAATAAATAGTAAGGCCTGAGAAATTGTACTTCAGGTATAAAACTTAAGATCTTAGTAAAAAGACAAAAAGTAAAAAAAAGCACTTTTGTTTTGCCTGTCTTCAATTCAATTCTTACTGGTACGTACATCTACCCTATGGCTGCCACTGCTTTTGCCATCCTTCAAAGACATGAGACTCAGCTTTTCAGCCTTCCAAAATGGGCTAAAGACTCATGTCTCTCCAAGTATCCTCCAAAACTTCAGTGCCAGTTGGGGACTGCTGAGACATTCAACTTGTGGACATAGCACCTACTGGGGTTTCAGTCTCTTCAGAGTATAGATTGCCATTGTTGGACTACCCAGCCTGTATAAAGGAGGCCAGTACAGGAGGATCAAGACAGGACACAGTGCTTACTGGACCTCATTTGGTGATCATGGGAAGGGAAGACCCCAGTGTGGAGCACAAGGGCAGGATTCATGGTTGTTTGGGCTTGCCAAGGAGGAGCTTTCAAACACTTCCTTAAGGAAAACATGACACCTTTCAGCCTAATAAAGAAAAAAAAAAAAAAGAAATTGTATGCTGAGGTTGCTAAAACCTGTGACGCCATAATCTTGATATACGTGTGGCATGCATATATGCATATTTTGGAGTGATACAAATTGGAAAAAACAACAATAACAAAGACTGAGTTAAAGAACTGACTGATACAGTAAACTTCTGCCCCAAACAGTAAACTTCTGCACTGAAAATTTTTTAAAAAAGACTGAGAAAAAGATGAAAGACATGTATGTCGGAATGCATGAGCTCTGGTAGGGTGGGGGGCAAGGAAGGGGGAATGGGGTCTAAATTTGATTAAGAAATGCTGTATGAAATGCACAAAACTTCAATAAAATATTGGCTTTGAAAAAAAAAAGGAGAGATTCTGCTCCCCTCCCTCCCCACCAAAAAGATTTCAGAATAATTATTTGCTGGAGAAAATTTCAATTGTAAAAAAAAGAAATTTTCTACGCCAGGCGTGGTGGCCCACGACTTTAATCCTAGCACTTGGGAGGCAGAGGCAGGTGGAGCTTTGTGAGTTCAAGGACAGCCTGGTCTACAGAGTGAATCCAGGACAGCTGGGGCTACAGGGAGACCCTGTCTTGAAAAGACCAAAAATTAAAAAAAAAAAGAAATTCTCTTAACTGTGAGCTCCCATGAAATAATTTTTTTAATTAGATAACTTTAAACAATTAATGGCACAAAGTAAACACTCCCCTTCAGAATATAAGAATTGGGACATAGCAAGGAGTGATCAAACAAACAAAAATTCTTAGGAAAACACCAAATCCTGTAGCTCAATGTGTGGTATTTGGGTCCTGTAGGGTAATCAACGGGGTTCAGAAGGCTTGGGAAGTTCCACCCTTGCAGGCCTTGCACCTCAGCACACACAGTTCTCTCTTAGGCTTAGGCCAGCTCCACTCCAGGCCTGCAGGCCTCCTTGACAGATGTCACAAGGTTGTAGCATCTCCAATACTCTGGGGTCTCTATTGCAGTTTAGGTTTCACCTTCAAACTCCCTGCAGTGGCCTCTCAAGGCCTCTGCTCAGGAACTCCAACCTTGCCCACATGCCTGGTCTTAGCTGCTCTCCATACCCACCCTCAGTCTTGAATCTTTCAGTGCCACAGGATGATGCCCATGACCCTGCCAAGTTCTGCTGTCAACTCAAGATGTAGTCTGTCCTGTTTGGACCCCAGTCGTATCAACTTCTGTGTACTGACCTTGCAGAAACATTTTACTAAGCAGTTGCTTTTGAAGCGCAGGGAGGCCCTCAAGTTAGACTTTCTTCCTTTAAATGAAATTGGACCCTCACAAAATGGAGCCTCTGATTGTACAGAGACACCAGTGAAATCCAGTGAAATCCCTCTTGTATATGCTCAGTTACATGGGAGAAATACAAACTTCTGTCCAATTTACCTCGTTGCTACTGTGGGTCTTCTGTCACTTTGTTAATCTGAATCTTAATTGATTCACAGTCCCATCTTCTCTGCCATTTCCTTGGCATGTATTTTGGTATATTGGTGGTAGAAAATAAAATGCCACTCCTTGTTAGGATTAGAATTTGCTAGATATAATTAAAAAGAATTCCAAAACAATAGGAGCCTAAATAAAGTGGAAGTTGAATTCCTCTGTAAGGAAATCCAGAGATGGGTCTGTATTAAGAGCTTCATGTATTGTGAGGATTCCTCTGGTTCACTACTCTGCCATGTACAATAGTATGATTTTTCATCTTCATGGTCTAAGACAGTTGTTACCATGTTTAATGACTGTATTCCGGTCAGCAGGTTGGAGGAAAAGATAAAGGTATTGCTCTTCTCACACTGTTTCAGATGACTCATGGAAGTCTCATACTCATTCATTTTATTCAATAAATATTTGTTAAGCACCACTGTGTGCCAGGCATGGCTTTGGCTAGGCATTAGCCATACAACCATATAACTTCACTCTGATAAGAATTTAACAACATGGTTGAAATTAGCTATAAGGAAGCTCAGTAAAATATCCAGAGAAAAATCAGTTTTCCCGCTAAAGCTGAAACATAACTATATAGGTAATGAACAATATATGCAACATTGCCATTGAAAATTAGAAATGGTATTTACATTTAATATCTTATTCTAACTTCTTAACAAACCATTCAAAACCTTGTGTTAATTTTTGGTGGTGGGTGTTCAACCTGGGGCCTGGTACGTGCTAAGTCACTGAGCCCCACTATATTAATTTTTGTAGGTGGTATACAAAAGGGAAGATCAAGCAGGGGCTTTGACAACTAGATCTGGAAATGTAATGCATGAGTTTTTTTTAATTTTATTTATTTTTTATGTGTATGAATTTATTGTCTGCCTGTAGGTTTATGCACCTGTGTCGTGCAATGCCGTGGAGGTCAGAAGAGGGTATTGGATTCCCCCGGAAGTGGAGTTAAAAATGGTTCTTAGCCTCCATGTGGGTGCTAGGGATTGAACCCAGGTCCTCTTCAAGAGCAGTCAGCACTCTTAACTGCTAGGCCATCTCTCCAGCCTGATGCATGAGTTTTTTTTGTTTTGTTTTGTTTTTTTTTTGTATTACAACATCCATCATCCTTTCACATGTCAAAATTGGAAATATACCTTTCCTATGTATTCAGGGAAGGAAATTGGTTTGATGATCACCTGGCCAGTTAATTCCACGAGAGGATTCTGCTGTGTTTCATTTTATTTTACTTCATAATAGAAATCACTCTGGGGTACCGTAGACTTGAAATTTTCAACTGGAGTTCAACATGCTCATATGTAAAATTAATTCCTATAAAGATGTTTCTTTTTAGCTCTAGAAGTCTTCCAAAATCAATTTGGTGCTAACATGGAGAGAAGTTTATAGGAGAAGTCTGGTATAGTTTGAATCTTAATGTTGAATATTAGTGGTATTGAAACAACATCCTTAGCTTGGGGTGATTCCTATATCAAAAGACCAGCACACCAGTAAGAGGAAAGGACACAGAGAGACATGGATGAATACCATGTGAAGACAGACAGGAGCCGGGCTGCCACAGGCCAAGGAATTCCTGGCATATCAGAAGTTGGGAAGAGGCCCACAAGAATTCTTTGCTAGAGTCTTCCAAGGGAACATGGTCCTGCCAACACCTTGATGACTCTAGACTTCTAACTTCAACAAATATTTTTTTTTTTACATCATTCGGTTTGTGGACCTTTGTTACAAAGAATAAGCAAGAATTGGCTAAGCTGCACAAGCTTTATCTCTGTCCATTGCCTACATTTCCATTTTCCCAGAAGCTTATTAAATATTTTGATTAAACCAATATTTACATTATATCCACATAGATACTAGTACCTATTTAACCAAGTGTATTAAAGTTTTATTTCCTTTGTTAATAATTATTTCTTGCCGGGTGTGGTGGTGCATGCCTGTAGTCCCAGCACTTGGGAAGCAGAGGCAGGAGGATCTCTGTGAGTTCAAGGCCAGCCTGGTCTACAAAGTGAGTTCCAGGACAGCTGGAGCTACAGGGGGACTCAAAAAGACCAAAATAAAAATAATTATTTCTCCATAATTAATCATTAATTTTATTTTTCAATTACTTAATATTCTTTGTATCTATTACAATTCTACATTGCACAACAATGTCTCCTTGAGTCAAGCAAGACTCCTCCATCAGCTACACCTCACCTGCCTGGAAATACTGTGCAGCAGAGGCAGCCATATACCTGTATATCCCAAGTCTAATTGGCTATTAGCTCTCTCCTTGGAGGAATAACCCACGGCTGATGCCACAAGCTTACACCCTCTAATGGTCAGGAGATGTTATAAGCCACAGTCAGACCCTGTCATATTCAACAGAAAAAAGTGTAATTCATGGATTAACATGCCATCCAAACATCTGTGTCTATACCGGGGTAGCCTACTATAGCAATTGGTAGTTTGAATACCTATATATCTAATTGCTTGTGCTTCATTAGTAGGATTGAAAGGTTATTCCGGGACAGACTGTCAGCCCATGAAAGAGACTATTCATTTTGAACTCAAGCATGTGCCCTGCCCTTAAAATACAAACAACTCCACTGGATAACTAAATAGCAGTTGAAGTGAAGTTTCTCTTAATGTAATATGCCAATAAATAAATGAGAAATAATAGCAGATGAATGTCAAAATTTTACAATATCAAATGAATTAAGGATATAAATATCAAGTATCCAGTGCTGGAGAAGATGGCTCAGTGGTTAAAAGCACTGACTGCTCTTATAGAGGACCTGGGTTCAATTCCCAGCACCCACATGGTGACTAAGAACTGTCTTCAAGTGGGTGTGGTGGCACATGCCTTTAATCCTACACTCGGGAGGCAGAGGCAGGTGGATCTCTATGAGTTCAAGGCCATCAAAAAATAAATAGCCGGGAGTGGTGGTGCACTCCTTTAATCCTATCACTAGGCAGAGGCAGGCAGATCTTTGCGAGTTCAAGGCCAGCCTGGTCTACAAAGCGAGTTCCAGAACAGCTGGGGCTACAGGGAAACCCTGTCTCAAAAAGACCAAAATAAGTAAATAAGTAAGTAAATAAATAAATAAATAAATATCAAGTATCCGTGACTCTTAATGACACAGTAGATGCCTCAAAGTGAACCTCCAGTATCACTAAAGCAGTCTTCACTATAAACAATCAATCTGGATTCTCATTAATTCTTTAGGTCTGATTACCAATATATTGGAGATACAAAAGACAGAAATATACTGTTGAGTGGAAAAGCTATAAATAGAATGATTTCACCAAAGGTTAGAGTGTGGTTTGTATGAGACAGAGCACAAGCAGAGCTTTGGGATGCCAACTGAGTTCTACTCTTTTTCAGATAGTGGTCAATAGAAAGTTTGCTAGAGCTGGAGAAAATTTAATTAATTGATTAATTAATTTTTGTCTTTTTGAGACAGGGTCTCCCTGTAGCCCCAGCTGTCCTGGAACTCACTATGTAGACCAGGCTGGCCTTGAACTCACAGAGATCTGCCTGTCTCCTGAGTGCTGGGATTAAAGGCCTGCAACACCATACCCTGCTAGAGCTCGAGTTTTAGAGCAGTGGTAATGTGTGTTGTTAGTATGTGTGAGGTCCCAGATTCAATCTCCAGCACCAAAACCCAAAAGGTTTGCTTTATAGTCATCCATCAAATGACACATTTGCTTTAAGACTTTGTGTCTGGTTGGAGCTTTTTTTCCTTCTACCCCAGCATGCTGGTCTACTTTTTGCTGAAATAAAGTCTTGGTTTTCCATCCTTTAGTGTGTCTGGTGTGGATTCTTGGACCCTAACATCTTGGAGGTCCCACTGAGATCCTCCAAAGATGACCCGGAGGGACTAGAGACATCTTGTTTGGCAGGCCGTGTCTTTTGGCAACTACCTAAGAGAAAACTCACACTGTATCGACATTTCCTGGAAAGCAGATACTGAGTCCAGACACCAAATGAACAAAAGGAGAAGCCGGTAATGGATGCTTCAGAACAGTTGAGAAATTCTAATGGACTTTTAAGTTGGACATTTAATTCACCCTGTTCCTCTCCTGGTTCCCTGCCTTAGAAAATGTACCTAGCTATTCTTGCCTTCACATGCACCTGTCATGGATTTTGTTTTCTCTGTAACTATACTTTTGGGGGTCTTTTAGATAGATCCACTGAGCAGGGGTACTCCAGTTGCCACCCCTTATGCCCTTTTTGAGCATGGAAAAAGTCAGAGTGGTCGGCACCCTGATTCCCTCTTGGCAATTGGGGTAACCTAGGAGCTAAAAATTGGCTAGGCAGTTTAGGGTCAAGACCCCCCAAAGAGCCAGTTTTTTTCTCAGCTGAGAGCTGAAGACTTCCTGGATCTGCCAGTAAACTTATCTTTCTGGTTGCTCTGACTTGTGGCCCATGCATCCTTAACTCACTTGTCAGATTTATTAACCAGTGGGTAAATTCCATTAAAATCATGGTACTCAGGACCAGATATGGCCCCATATATGCCTCCCCTGAGAAAGAGGATGATGGAGTCTAAGATTAGCCTCCCAGTATAAAACTCAAGGGGAGAATGTAAGAGGGGTCCACACTGACTCCATTTGAGTATAGTCACCATTTTGAACATTTAAGTATCAGTTTACTGGAACCTGCCCAATTTGGGGGAAAAGATCAGTTGCTTGAGGTTTACTGGAAACTGGCCTTTTTGGGAAAGAGGTCAGTTGCTCAAGGCGCCAAGAACAGCTAATAAAATTAAACTTGTTAAAGATAACTGTTCGTATGTGGGGGCAGGTGGGTTGACCTTATCATGAGTTGTAACCCTGATATTATCCAATAAGGCTAGAAGTTACCCAAATCCCGCTAAAACTCCCGTAGACCCTGTATAAAAAGCCTGCAAGCCAAGTTATTGGGGTCGGAGCTTTTTTTCTCCCACCCCAGCATGCTGGTTTACTTTTTGCTGAAATAAAGTCTTGGTTTTCCATGCCCCCCCCCAAAAGACTTTGTGTTCATGTTATTTCGATGGTAAAACAATGTTAAAAATTAGTATGTCTGAAGAAGGTTATGGCAGATTCATGTTTGTAGTGATATATATCTATCTATATCTATCTATATCTATCTATCTATATCTATATCTATATCTATATCTATATCTATATCTATATCTATATCTATATCTATATATATATATATATATATATCATGGGGAACCAGGACCAAGAACAGACTGAGAAGAATGTGGACGGGGTGGATGGATGAGGGCATCATGTTCTGTGGGTTATTCCAGGAGGCAAAGGACAGCCTCCAGCCTTTGCTGGGAAATAGCAACTGAGATGTCTAGCTCAGGCGCTAGGGACTGGAGAAGGATTCTCGGAACTGTTGGGGTAGAGGGAAATTAATGCTGATTACAGTCTGGCCAGCCAAGGATGTTAAAACGACAATATGATACGATAAGGATTTTGATTTAAATACCTTCATGTATGTCAGTCAGGGTGTGTGCCACCTTGAACTTCTTACCCTCTTACTCCACTTCCCAAGTACTGGGATTACAAATGTTTGTCACCACGAGTGGTTAATCCAGTGCTGGCATCAAACCCAGGGCTCTGTGTATACTAAGCAATCATTCTACCAACTGAGCTATACCACCGGCCCCTGATCCTCTTTTCTGGACAACTCTATCTTTCTCATCTTTAAAAAAAAATCTTGGCTTGGGCTGTGGGGATAGCGCAGCCATTAAAGGCTGAGGTTAAGAACCGCAAAAAAAAAAAAAATCTTGGCTCTGCAGCATATGCTACTGCTGTGGGCCTTTTTGGCCACAACAGTGAAGAGATTCGAGTTGATTAGGATTCTTTACAGAGGTCATAAAAATATTTATTCAGATAATAAACACAAACTGTTAACTTGTTTATTGCATAACTGAGATAATTGTCACATCTCTGGATTTCACAGAACTGTCGTTAGATTGTTGTTAGGTTTTACAGGAATAAAACCATCTCTTTCACAAAGTAGAATACTGTACCATAGTAAAGGTTAGCATTGCCCCAGAGGGAGTTGTTGCCACTTTCCACTCCTAGAGGGGGATCTTACATTGTGTTCATTTTTCTTATTTTGTTAGTTAGAACAATGAGAGCATTGTCCTTGGGCTGAACCACTCCAAAGAAATAGAGCCAGAGGACCAGGGTGTCACTGCTGGATAGTGTCTTGTAGACAAGAGGAGGAAGATGAAACCTTGAAATCTCAACTGTATGATAGCCTAAACTAGACCTGCATAATGACAGAATCAATTGATATGCCAATGGGGGAGGCCACTTCACAAGGCCTCACAGCTAGATGAAGAGCTACTGCTGATGAATGCCGAAAGGGGGAGAATCTGTTTTCTCCAGGGACAAGCTCCCTGACAGTTTATCCAGTCCCAAGTGGCCAGCCCTAAACTCATGTATATATGAGCACCACTAAATCACTCAGTAATTTACACACACACACACACATACACACACACGTGTGTGCATATATATATGTAACAACAATAATTTTAAAAAGAAGAGATCAAGAAATTGAAGGGGAGTGAGAGGGACATGGAAGGAGTGTGAGGAGGAGAGCTCTGGAAATACAGTTTTCATATATGAAATTCTCAAAAATTTTCAAATTTGAAAAAAGAAATAGTTGCGAAGAACAGTTGGCATTGTTACTGAAACCAAGTCCAGTTGCTCACTAACGAAAAACTAGTATCTGAAAGCTGAGGGTTGGTGAGAAAGAAACCAAGTTTTATTTAAAGTTTGACAGTAAGATGAAGGGGCCTCAAAAATCCATCTTAGGGAACTCAAAAGCTCCCATAAATCTGGCTCTGTATTACCTCTGTCACTCCAAGATAGGTTCTTTCTTCTATAAAAATGTTTTTTTAAAGATTTCTTTTGGTCTTTTGACACAGTCTCCTTATAGCCCCAGATGTCCTAAAACTTGCTATGTAAAGCAGGCTGGCCTTGAACTCACAGAGATCCTCCTGCCTCTGCCTCCTGAGTGCTGGGATTAAAGGCGTGCACCACCATGCCCAGCTAAGATTTTTTATTTTTATTTTTTTGTATTTTTTAGACAGGGTCTCCCTTTCGTCCCAGCTGACCTGGAGCAAAGACAGTTCTTAGCCACCATGTGGGTGCTGGGAATTGAACCTAGGTCCCCTGCAAAAGCAGTCAGTGCTCTTAACCGCTGAGCCATCTCTCCAGCCCAGATTTATTTTTATTTTAAAATTGTGTCTATGGCTCAGCAGTTAAGAGCACTGACTGCTTTTGCAGAGGACCCGGGTTCGATTTCCAGCACCCACATGGCGGCTAAGAACCATCTTTAAGCCAGGTGTGGTGGTGCATACCTTTAATCCCAGCACTTGGGAGGCAAAGGCAAGCAGATCTTTGTGAGTTCCAGTCCAGCCTGGTCTACAGAGCTAGTTCCAGGCCAGCAGGGACCACAGGGAGACCCTGTCTCAAAAACACCAAAAAAAAAAAAAGTCTATGAACACGTGCTCATGATGGTGGATGCTTGAGGAGGTCAGAAGAAGACATCTGAACTGCTGGAGCCGGAGCTACAGGGAATTGTGGGATGCCCAATGTGGGCTCTGGGATTTAAATTCTAGACCTCTATAAAAGCAGAAGCACCCTTAACTGCCAGCCATTTCTCTAGCCCCTTCTAGAACATCTTTGATAATAACTGACCTTCATCTCCTGGACTAGTATCTGGAATTCATTAATTTAATTTATTTTATTTTTTATTTTATGTGTATCAGTGTGTGTAAGTGCACCATGTGTGTGCAATGCCTACAGAGCTCAGAAGAGGTTGTTGGATTCCCTGGAGCTGTAGTTAGGGACAGTTGTTCACCACCATGTGCATTTTGGGGACTGAACCTGGGTCCGCTGCAAGGGCATCCAGTGCTCTGAGTCATCTCTCTAGTCCCTGGAATTATTTATTTATTTATTTATTTATTTATTTATTTATTTATTTATTTATTTTCTATGTGTATGAATGTACTGTCTGCTTGCAGGTTTGTGCACCCGTGTCGTGCAATGCCACGGAGGTCAGAAGAGGGTATCGGATTCCCCTGGAACTGGAGTTTTCCTGGAATTGGAGTTACAGACGGTTCTCAGCTGCCATGTGGGTGCTGGGGATCGAACCCGGGTCCTCTGCAAGAGCAGTCAGCGCTCTTAACGGATAGGCTAGCTCTCCAGCCCCTCCCCCCTGGAATTTTTAAAGCAAATATATTATTTCCTTGTAAGATAAGCATTATTCTAATTTTAATTGAAAAACAAGATTGGTGAATCCTCGGCACACATTTTTATGTTATCTGAAAATACTAGATGTTCTGGGTTCTGTAGCCCTAGAGAAAAGCTGGGGATAAGTAAGTTTTAGGATTTCTTCCTTTTTCATTATTTTGGCCAGGTATTCTAACCGTTAAGATAGAGATAGAGAGGGGCTGGAGAGATGGCCTAGCAGTTGAGAGTGCCAACTGTTCTTGCAGAGGACCCGGGTTTGATCCCCAGCGCCCACATGGCAGCTGAGAACCGTCTGTAACCCCAGTTCCAGGGGAATCTGACGCCCTCTTCTGGCCTCCGAGGCATTGCACGACACGGGTGCACAGACCTACAGGCAGACAGTACATTCATATACATACAAAAATAAATAAAATTAAAAAAAAAAAGATAGAGAACAGAATGCGCCTATGGCCAGAGAAAAATTTTAACCCATTTGGCAGCTTTAGTTAGAAATGTTATCTATAGCAAAGCTGGAAAGATATATCACTGAGGTGTGACTACGAATTAATAAATAATTTTTGTCTTTTGAGACAGGGTCTCCCTGTAGCCTCAGCTGGCCTGGAACTTGCTTTGTAGAAGAGGCTTGCCTAGATCTTACCAAGATCCAACTGCCTCTGCTTCCTGAGTACTGGGATTAAATGTGTGCACCACCATGCCCGGCTCAAGTTAGTAATTTTTAAAATCAACTAAAAGCAAATGAAATTAGAGGGCTTCCCCAAATTTTAGCATGAAGAATGGATAATTTAAAGTAGGCAGCAATAATAAATCCCAGAACTGCAACACCACCAAAGAAATATGTTTTACCTGGAGTTATTCCTTCCACCTTCTGGACAAAACTGTATCACCTCCATAGCAAATACATTGACTTTCTGTTGATCTGATACTTTTATTTGTTTATTTGACACAGGGTCTCACTGTGTGTCCCTGGCTGGCTTGGAGATTGCAACATAGACCAGGCTGGCCTGAAATTTACAGAGATCTTTTTGTCTTTGCCTCCTGAGTGCTGAGATTAAGGTGGGTGCTATCACACCCCACTGATTTGAGGCTTTTGAACCACTCCTTGACTACTTTAATAAGAGGCCCTCACCAAACCTGAGTGTGCTTGACTCAAAACTAACCTTCAGAGTGATGAGAAGGTTTGAAACCATATTACACAACAAAGTTGGAATTTGGGACTGAGAAGATTCTTGAGTCAATCTGCATGGGGAGAGGAAGTAGCAGCTCAAAGATAGGGCTTTTGAACTTTATGGCTGACCAAACACAGGCCAATCAATATTCCCCCAGAGTTTGGAACTGAGAGTAAGATACTCTGAGTTACTTCTGGCTAAGAGAGTGTCAAGAACTTCTAATAAAGTGTTCTTCAAATTAAAAAACCTTCTGAAACAACATGTATGTATCCTTTAGCTGAAGCAAATCTCACCTCACCCCTACCCCAAGAAGAAAAATAGGACAGCTGTTATTAATCTAAGGGCTTAATACATCAGAAGAAGTATTTAGATAAGACAGAACCCCTGAAGATCCTCAAAATTCTGAGAGGTTGTACTATAAAAGATAACTTTTGCTGGGCATGGTGGTGTACACCTTTAATCCTAGCACTTGGGAGGCAGAGGCAGGAGGATCTCTGTGAGTTCAGGGCCAAACTGGTCTACAGAATGAGTTCCAGGACAGCTGGGGCTACAGGGAGACCTTGTCTCAAAAAGACCAAAAAAAGATAACTTTTTTTTTTTTTTTGGTCTTTTCCAAACTCTGTAGACCAGGCTGGCCTTGAACTCACAGAGATCTGCCTGCCTCTGCCTCCCAAGTGCCAGGATTAAAGGCATGCACCACCACGCCTGGCAAAAAAAAGATAACTTTTAAAATAGTCTATTTATTATTTTTATGTTATGTGTATGAGTGTATTGTTTGCATGTGTGTAAGTGCACCCATGTCATGCAATGCCCACAGAGTCAGAAGAAGACATTGGATTCTCCTGGAACTGAAGTTATGGGTGGTTGTTAGCCTACATGTGGGTATTGGGAATTGAATCCAGGTCCTCTGAAAGAGCAGCCAGTACTGGAGAGATGCTGAACCATCTCTCCAGCCCCTATATGAGATAAATTTTAGATGATTCCGTAGGTGAATTTTTATATTTTTATTGGTTAACTTGTTTTGTATTTCAGTAAAAAGTAATTTCTAGACACCAAACACATGATATAGTTATACCACGAATATTGTTTCTTAAAGGGCCTGATCAGAGTGTGTGAGATAGTTCATCAGATAAGGCCTCTTGTTGCCAAGCCTGACAACTTGAGTTCAAACCCTGGGACCCACATCAAGGAAGGAGAGAATTTACTCCTGCAAGTTGACCTTTGACCTCCATACACATACACAAATAAATGTAATAAAAATTTTTAAAGAAAGCTTTATGAGATGAATACATGTTTGGCAGAATGCATGAGCTCTGGAGGGGTGGGGGGTTGGGGGGACATGGGTCTAAATTTGATAAAAATATATATGTATAAATAAGAAAAAAGAAAACTTTATTTTTAAAAGGCTTAATCTGGCTAGGAAAAGATAACTATAAATAAAAGTAACATGTAATAGTCAGAAAATAAGAAAAAGATCATAATAGTGAAATGGTGGTTAGGCAACTCCCATTAAAAATTGGACAAAACAAACTGCATTGTGAATGCTCTTTGATCTGATTAGTAGTGCAAGTTTGCAATACAATGATTCATACAATAAACCAACAATGAAGCTTACTGAGAAACTGGCTTGGATGATTCAGAGTGAGTAGTAAGATCTAACATTTAGTATGTGGTTAGGATTTGCTAGATATAACTGACATACTTTATAACTATTAAGTCATTTAATTCCTGGAGAAATCTTGTGGGTAGGAAATTACAATGATGGTCACTTGTCAGATGGGTCAACCAAGGCATAGTAACTTGCCCAATTATCAGCTATTAAGTCAACTTTCTTGAGCAAGTTTCATATATTAATCAACTTATTTTGAATTAGAACTGAACTTTGATTTCTGCTGTAGTTATGCTTTAACTACAGCATAAAGAATGGGGCTTCACTTGTCCTTGACACCTGAAATTGATGTTTGCCTCTAAACATGCCTTTGTCTTCTCAGTTTGACTACTCTGTTGCTATAAGAGTTCTCTTTCTATATCACTCCTCCCTCGCTAGACTTGGAAGAAGTTCAGAATGGTCAGTTCTTTACCAAGTGCAAGTATAAACCTGTATATTTTGTCAGATAATTTTTAATGTAATTTTTACAAGGTGCTAAAACTATCAATGATGAAAGGACACTCTCTTCAACAGATGGTGCTGACCAGTGCACATGTGAAAGGATAAAGCTGGAGTTTTACTATTATACCCCAAAATTTTAACTCAGAATGGGTCAAATATGTAAGCACTAAAATAATAAAAATATCTTTATGTTGAAATATAGAAAGTTTCATAAAACTGAATTTGTCAGGAATTTTTGTTTATGACACCAAATGCCTAAGTAATAAAATTAAAAAATAGACAAATTAGATTGCATGAACATTCACAAATTTTGTATATAAAAGGACATTTTCAAAAAAATAAAAAGGCAATCTCCAATCATGACCAAGTTGGATTCATACCAGAGATGTGGGGATGGTTCAACATGCGAAAATCAATAAATATCATCAAGCATATAAATGAACTGAAAGACAAAAACCACACCGTCATCTCAATTGATGTAGAAAAAGCCTTTGACAAAATCCAGCATCCCTTCATGCTTAAAGTCCTAGAGGGAATTGGATTGGAGGGATCATTCCTCAATGCAATCAAAGCCATATACAGGAAACCCACAGCCAATATCATCCTAAATGGGGAAATGACAGAAACATTCCCTTTAAAGATAGTAACTCGGCAAGGCTGCCCCCTGTCACCACTCCTCTTCAATATAGTGCTTGAAACACTTGCCAAGGCAATAAGGCAAGAAAATTAAAGGAGTACTAATTGGAAAAGAGGAAGTCAAGCTATCCCTATTTGCTAATGATATGACTGTTTACTTAAGGGATACTAAAAACTCCACCAGAAAATTCCTAGAAATGATTAACAGCTTCATCAAAGTGGCAGGACACAAAATTAACCTAAAAAAATATCAGTAGCCTTTCTTTACACCAACAACAAGCAACTGAGGAAGGAATTCAAGGAGATCTTCCCACTCACAATAGCCTCAAAAACAATAAAATACCTAGGAACAAACCTAACCAAAGACACCAAGGATCTCTACAACAAAAATTTTAAACCC
>VZQC01007265.1:527201-575936 GCA_009823505.1 Rhizomys pruinosus | reverse complement strand
CTTTATGCACCGCCGTGGGGGGGCGGGGGAGGGGGGTTCTTGGGGAGGCAAAGCCGAGCCGGGCGTACGGGGGGGGTCCAGGGAAGGTGGGGGCAAAAGGGGGCCCCGGTCCAAAAAACCAAAAAAAAAAAAAAAAAAAAAGACTCAAAATGGGTCTACCACCTGACCCAGTCAAACCACTCCTGGGTATATACCCACAAGACTCATCCTATGGCAGAGATACATGCACATCTATGTTTATTGCAGCTCTCTTCACAGTAGCAAAGAGCTGGAAGCAATTAAAGTGTCCCTCAACCGACAAATGGATAAAGAAAATGTGGTACATCTACACAATGGAGTTCTATGCACTGGTAAAGAAAGATGACATCATGAACTTTGCAAGTAAATGGATGGAATAAAAATCCATTATGCTAAGTGAAGTAACAGGGTCCTGGAAAAACAAATGATGAATGGTATCTGTCATCTGTGGATGCTAGCACCAAATCCCTAGTTGAAAGGCAAGCTGAGCAATGTTAATGTTATATTTCTTTTTATCTGAAAGCAACTGTGCTGTTATAATGTGAATCTCTTAAAGGGATCTAGAATTAACCTACCACTTATTTTCAGATTTTGTAATTTTGCAGAGGAGGAACGGAAAGACTGTGAGAGCCAGGGGTGGTGCAGGACCATAAGGAACCAGTCTTCCAGGCCTCCGGGAACTTGCTCATATGTTCTTACAGCAGTGGTGTCAGGATGCACAAGATCCATGCAAACAGACAAAAACCCAGCATAAAACAGGGGGAATGGGCAGCAGGACCCCAGCTTAGCTGGAGAACTATTGGCGGCTGATTACTACTAGGTGAGGGAGAGTTGGTCTTCTTTAAGGGAGAGACTTTAGATCAGCCCCAGGTTAGATCCCAGTGGATGAATCTGCACTGAGGGACATCTGGGTACACAAACTTGCCTCAATATGCCTTAACATATGTGACAGACTGCATGAAATCTAGTGGGGGGAATCTATGAGGGGTATGGATGGGGGAGAGAGTATAAAGATGATTAAGATGTTGTGGTGGTTTGAATGTGTGTCCCCCATAGGCTCTAGGTATTCAGACTTTTGTCTCCAGTTGGTGGTGCTGTTTTTGGAAGTCTTGGGGTGTGTGGCCATGCTGCAGGAAGTGTGTCACTGGGGGCAGGCTTAGTGAGCTTAACAAGCCTCGTGTCTACAGTTGCTCCTCCTGTTTCCTGTGCTCTTTGTGAGATGTGACCCTCGGTTTGCTGCTCCAGATCCAGCCGCCATGCCTCCCGCCACAATGGACTCTCATTCCCTGGAACCACCAATCGTAAGCTCAAATAAACTCTTCCTTTTATAAGTTCCTTGGTCTGGTGTTTTATCACAGCAACAGAAAAGTGACTAATACAGTTATCTTATGTGAAATGTACAAAAGTTCAATATAAATGTACATTGAAAAAAATTCAAAATCTTAAGTATGATTTCTTCTGAATGTGCATCACTTCCACACCACAGACTATAGAAAACTCATTGAATCATCATAAGTTGTGAACCATATCTACAGCAAATTAATCTTTCTCTTATCCACAATCTTTGCACCATAAGCTTCAGACATTCTAGGTAGGTTTTTTGCTTCTCCAAATAGCTCAAATCTCTTATTACTCTCTATTTTTCTCTCATGTTGCTTCATGAAACTGTAAGGCCCTTCTTTCCTTTGCCAGTGTGGCAAGTTCCTGTTTATCTATGAAGAACCAGCTTAGTTCTTGGATGCATTTTTCTGAAGCCTTCATTTTCTGTCTTGTCTCCAGTCTTCTGTGCATCACTCTCACTATAACCCAGTATTTCTTTGCCTGCCTGCTCTGACCACTATTGGACTGTTTACACATTTAATTTAGCAACTACATATTGGCATCCTCATATTTCTATATATATCCTCATATTTCTATATTCCTAATATAGTATGCAGAACATAGAGTGTTTCAAAAATCTTTGTTCAACAGATGAGTCATTCATTCCCCTGTGCTTCTGCGGATGTTACAAATCAAAAGATGTTATAATCTTTGGATTAATATTTTGAAATATATTAATTATTATATGCATTACTCCATATACACAATGAACTCTTTCTACATAGCCATATATTATCTCTTATTCATGTCCCCAATTTTAATTTCCACATGCCTTGGAGTGTCTCTGTGATGAACACATGAGAGAATAATTTAAAAGGCGGGAAAGAATTATTTTGACTCACACTATCGGATGTTTCTGTCCATTTTGCTTGGTTCCACTGTTCTTGGCCCGTAGTGAGGCAGTATACGGTGCAGCCAGGAAGTAGAAAAAGAGAAAGGATGCCTGCCCTCGTTCCTTTATTCTCTCTGGGCCCCTAGTTTACTGGATAGTGCCACCCAATTTCACGGTGAGTTTTTCCTCCTTTGCGAGTCCTCTATGGAAATGCCCTCAAAAAACCTATCAAACTGTGCTTTACTAACGTCCTAGCCTTCTCTCAGTCCAATCAAGTTGATAATC
This sequence comes from Rhizomys pruinosus, assembly GCA_009823505.1. Taxonomy (NCBI): domain Eukaryota; kingdom Metazoa; phylum Chordata; class Mammalia; order Rodentia; family Spalacidae; genus Rhizomys; species Rhizomys pruinosus. The sequence goes on along the minus strand of VZQC01007265.1, from coordinate 573,421 downwards.
AAGACCGACCATCACGATACCTGTGAACAGATCAGAAGTTTTGAGTTTTGTGTTAGTTTTTTACTATTATAACAGATATCACAAACACCTTAGAAGGAAGAAGAATTTTATTTCCATTTCTGAGGTTTTAGACCAGTTGTGTATGGATCTAGTGTTTTGGGCTTGAGGTGAGGAGAATATGACTGCTGGGGCACATGGTAGAGGCTTCCCTCCTCACAGCGACCAGGAAACAGAGATAGCGGTAGACAGGAAAGGGGTCATGGGTAAGCCCCTTGGAAGGCTTATCTATTCTTACTCTAAACAGGCCCTACCCACTAAGATTTCAGCACCTCACAAAATAGTGCAACAAACTGGGACTTGATAAATGAGCCTGTAACAAGCTTCTAACACTTTCATTAAAAGATCTCAACTCAAAGAATCTAGAATTTCAATGTAAAAGAACTGAAAACTTGTGGAGAGGATAGGAAACGGTTGATGGATGTGTATCAAATTATGTTCTAGAGTAAGAAGTTTTTCTTTTTTTTAATTTATTTTTTAATTTTTTTATTTATACATATATTTTTTATCAAATCTAGACCCATGTTCCCCCCCATCCTCCCACCCCTCCAGAGCTCATGCATTCTGCCAAACATGCTATTCATCTCTTTCTCAGTCTTTCTCAATATTCTCCATGGGGAAGTTGACTGTTTTGAGCAGAAGTTCACTGTTTCAGTCAGTCAGATCTTTGATGCAGTCCTTTCTGTTGTTGTTGTTGTTGTTGTTGTTGTTGTTGTTTCCAATATGCATCACTCCCAACTGCTTTGGACAAAAGCTCAAGGGGCCATGCACAGGAAATACTTACAACTGGGTAATTGGCACTAGCATCTACAGATGAGGGATACCATTCTTCATTTGTTTTTCTGGGACTGTGTTACTTCCCTCAGGCATAGATGTCCTCTAGCTCCACCATTACCTGCAAAGCTCATTGATGTCGTCTTTCTTTACTGCTGCCATTAGAGCTTCCATTGTGTACGACTGTACCACATTTTCTTTATCCAGTCTATCATTGATGGGCATTTGGGTTGTGTCCAGCTCTTTGCTATTGTGAAGAGGCTGAAATAAACATGGCCGTGCATGTAATCTGTGGTGGCGTAAGTCTTAAGGGAACATGCCCAGGAGTGATATGACTAGATCAGGTGGTAATTTCATTCCAAGTCTTCCAAGGGTTCTCACACTGCTTTTCATAGTGACTGTACACAATTTTACATTCCCCACCAGCAGTGGAAGTGTTCCGCCTTTCCCCCACAACCTCTCCAAGCACTATGGTATAATTTGGTTTCTTGATCCTTAGCCAGTCTTATTGGAGTAAGATGATATCTTAAATGGTTTTGATTTGACATTTCCTTAATGATTCGTGATGTGAAACACATTCTTGAGGTGTTTCTCAGCCATTCTCTAATTCCTCACTTGTGTAATCTCTGTTCAGCTCTTTGCTCTCATCTAGTAGTGTCATTTGTTTTGTTTCATTCTTTGATTTTTTGAGTAGTTTATGCATTATCTGTGAATCAATGCTTTGTCAGATGTATCTGCAGTGAAGGTTTCCTTTCCGCTTCTGGGATTTCTCTTCACTTTCCCTTATGTTTCTCTATGGATGATACAGAAGCTTTTGAGTTTAATGAGGTCCCATTTGTTCAATTGTTGACCTTAATTCCTTAGCGCGATGCTGTTTGATTTAGGAAGTTTTTCCTACGCCTATGTCTTGGTAGTCTGCTGCCAACTTTTATCTTCTATCACCTTCAGAGTTTGGGATTTCCACGTATTGAGGTCTTTTGGACCCATTCGAGTTGAACTGTGTTCAGGGCGAGAGAGAAGTTTTTCAGTGCTGTTATGACTACAGACAACAACAATGCACCTTGAAGTGCTAAAAGAAAGGACTGGGGGAAACTTTTTGTTCATAAAACTAGCCCATTGCGCAACAATAGATGTATTTCTTACCAATTTAAGCATAATAATTATATCGTGCATTATTAAAACATCTGCGAAGTTTTGCTCACTAAGTGGTACAACATTTTATTCTTTTACTATTACTTTTAAAGAATTGTATCTGGGATGTGACACATTGCTGTAGTCCCCCAACAATTGGAAAGCAGAGGCAGGCTAGATGACTGTGAGTTTGAGGCTAACGTGGTATACATAGTGAGTTTCAAGCGTAGTTAGTGTCTACATTAGTGAGACTCTGTCTCAAAAAAAAAAAAAAAAAAAAAAAAAAAAAAAGGATTCGGGGGCAGGGAAGAAATGACTCAATAGTTAATAGCACTGGCTGCTCTTGTAGAGGACCTACGTTTGGCTCCCAGCACCCACATGGTGGCTAACTACGATCAGTAACTCCAGTTCCAGGAGATCCAACACCCTATTCTGGCCCCTACAGGGGCACTGTATGACATGGGTGAACTTAAACCCAGGGAAGATCATACTCATAAAAATAAATAATTATTTTTTTAAAAATGTGTTAGCTTTTCATTGCAGTTATAAGTCACTCCTGAAATAAAAACTTAAAAGAAGACTTATCTTGGTTCATGGTTTCAGAGGTTCTATGGTAGGGAGAGCTTGTTGGAGCAGAGAAGCTCATCTCATGGCAGTCAGGGAGCAGAGAAAGAATACCAGAATAGCCTGGCTTCCTCTTCCTTCCCCTTTGGGTCCCACCTATTGGATAGTGTGGCTTATTCTTTAGGAAGCACTTTCTTTGACTTAATATATCCAGAAACAACCTTACAGGCATACCCAGAAGCCTGCTTTATTAATCTCTTAGGCATATCACAATTCACTGAAGTTAACAATCAAAATGAACAATCGCAAAATTAGATGAAATTAAATTGGAAACCCTTAGCACAAGTATCACTTAACTAAAGTTAAGTGAAGGCAGTTTAACATTGCCTGCGGTAGGAAACAGCTTTTGAGTAATTGAATTCTGCCAGGTGTGGTGGTGCACGCCCCTTTAATCCCACTGGGGAGGCAGAGGCCAGCCTAGCCTACATAGTGAGTTCCAGGACAGCTGGGGCTACAGGGAGACCATGTCTCAAAAAGACCAAAATAAATAAATAAATAAATAAATAAATAAATAAATAAATAAATAAATAAATAAATTCCAGGCTGGGTCCTGGTTCAAGGCTATGTACACAAGTGAAAAACTGACAGTGCAAATCACACTTCTATTATAGCCATGACTCACAGTCAAGAAATACTTGCAGGAACAGGAATTATGGCAAAGTTTCACCACAGAATTATTGTAACTCAGGAAAATGTTTGCAGCAAAAGGCCTCAGGGTCTCCACTATTGATTCAGGAAGATTTCATTCACATTTGTCATCTCTGGACCAAGGGACACGTGAAAGACCAAGGACTAGGTGAGGACCAAGGGATTCTGGTGGTGGTTCTGGCTCACTATGTAGTAATTATATATTCAGTTATATATGTATATATTCATATTTACTAATGAGATCTTTCAGAATGTAGAATCTGAAAATAAACCAAAAAAACTAAATTAACTTTTTGATGCACATCATTCAAGACGTCCCATTTAAAATATTTTACTTATTTTTATTTTATGTGTATGAGTGTATTGCTTGCATGTGTGTAAGTGCATCTGTGTGTGCAATTGCTGTGGAGGTCAGAAGAGGGTGTCAGATGCCCTGGAGTTACAGATGGTTATTAGCCATTGTATGAGTGCTAGTAATTGTACCTGGGTCCTCTGCAAGAGCACCCAATGCTCTTAACCACTGAGCCATCTCTCTGCACTCCCCCCTACTCTCCCCCACACTTGTTTTTGTGACAGGGTCTTGGGTAGTTGGCTATGTAGGCTATATAGCTGAGGCTGGTCTTGAACTCCTGATCCTCTTGTGTCCACTTTCTGAGTGCTGAGATTACAGAGATGCATCATCATATTCAGCTGCATTCTGCAAATTTATTTTAGAAGGACTTTTCTGTATCATGGAGACCAGTACGGGAAGATCAAGTCAGGATGCAGTGCTTACTGGACCTCATTTGGTGACCATGGGAAGGGAAAACTCCAGTGTGGAAAACAAGGGCAGAACTGATGGTGGTTTGGGCTTGCCAAGGAGGAGCCTTCAAACATGACATCTTTCAGCATAATAAACAACAACAAAAAAAATAATAAGCTGAAAATGCTAAAACCTATGATATATATGGCATGCATATGTGCATATTTTGGAGTGATGCATATTGGAAAGAACAACAAAACAGCAATAACAGAAAAGACTGCATCAAAGAACTGACTGAAACTGTGAACTTCTGCTCGTAACAGTAACTTCTGCATTGAGAATTTTGAGAGAGATTGAGAAAAAGATGAAAAACATGTTTGGCAGAATGCGTGAGCTCTGGTGGGGTGGGGGGAGAAAGGGGGGTACAAGTCTAGGTTTGATTTGTAATGTAATTTTGTATGAAATGCGCAGAGCTTCAATAAAACATTGGCTTTGAAAAAAGGACTTTTAAATTTTTTCATATTTTACATATTAATAAATGAAACAAATATCTCCTTTAGAGGAGTGAGTTTTTCCATGACCTTTAAGTGAAAGGATTTTGAAGGCTTATTTATGATCTCAATATTTCTGAAATACTAGGTTTCTGAAGTTCTGTTTTGGTAAATGTAAGACTAGCTAAAAATGAACAAGAAGAAAATTATGAAAATTCAGAGTCTCTGCAAGTTAGGTATGGAAACCAACTTTTTGGTGAGGAGGAAGGAAGGTATTAAACAAGAAAAACAAACTTCTCAAAATGAAAAGAAAAAGAAAAACAAAGATTTTTAGTGGGAAGGAGGGCTCCTGATTGCAGGAAAAGATCCCAGGAAGACTTTCTTTCCCGTATGAATAGACACTTTTTATTCTTTGCAGAAAGGATGGACTCCGAAGGCAAGGAGAAACTGACTGTGCTGCTAATGCTACCCGCTGTCAAGGAGGAAGGAAAGGAGGAAGCCTCCCGACGGGCTTCAGAGCTTTAAAACAATTGAGGCCATGAAACTAGAAAAAATCATGTCAGGACCTGGATTTAAGAAACTTTTATGATGAATTGGGAAAAAATTCAAGAAGAGGGACTGCTTATAGCTAGGAGTTATGTTTATTATGATTTTTAAGCTCCTGTTTTAATCTTTTTTTTTTTTTTGTTTTTTTTGAGACAGGGTCTCCTGTAGCCCCAGCTGTCCTGGAACTCACTCTGTAGACCAGGCTGGCCTTGAACTCACAAAGATCCACCTGCCTCTGCCTCCCAAGTGCTAGGATTAAAGGCTTATGCCATCACACCCGGCATCTCCCGTTTTAATCTTTATAACAACAGTGTGAACTGAGTACTATTAACCATTTGTACTTTATGTGCAGGAAAATGGAGGAATGGGTTAAGTATCTTGCATATCATCACAGGTGCTTGAGGGAGGCTCTGGAGTCTTATTTGACCATTATACTGTTTTATTTCTGCACGATGACTAAATTGAATATGAGCTGATTTTTGAAGTGTGAGCAAGGAAGAAGTTATATCATAAAAAGGGGAAATGTTGTGACATTGTGCTTGATACAGTAAGAATGGGTTTTCTAAGCCAAGACATCTGGCTTCAAATCCCCTTTGCTGCTGTCCAGCCCCCTAGCTTCTGGTTAGTTGATTCACTCTGTGTCTCATTTTTCTTATCTGTGATGCAGAGCTAATAATACCACCTACTTGGGACAATGTTACAATACAGAAAAGCCCCCACACACTTAGTGTTATCTGACAGATTCTGACTTCATAGCAGAGCTATTTTTCTTTCTTTTTTTCAATTGTAGACAAGCTCCCAGAAGAAATTGGCTGCCTTTTCAAAGCTCACCTGATCTTCCAAGTCCACCCTTAGGGAGAACTAGCCCCAACAAGTTTAAGAACAAACAGAAACAAAGTCTCTTCAAAATGATGGTATAATGTTGCATGTAAGGGAGGGGAAATGTCTAAAAAAGTACCTGAGCTGGGTGTAGTGATACACACCTGAAATTCCAGCCATGAGAGGCTGAGGCAGGATAGTGAGTTCAAGGCCAGAATGGGATACAAGCAACACTCTGTCTCAAATGAAGCAAAAGCATTGGAAACAGCCAAGTACATATGTCCTCTTTCAGTAGCTTTAAAATTTGTTGCAATTTTGGTATGTTCCAAACCCCAATGCTCTGTGGCAAAGCCTTCATTGTTCTGCCTTACCTGTGATTCTGGAATTGGTAATAGTGAAGTTTACCTACAAGACTCATCCTTCTGCAGAGATGCATGCACAGCCATGTTTATTCCAGCTCTCTTCACAATAGCAAAGAGCTGGAACCAACCCAAATGCCCCTCAGCTGACAAGTGGATAGAGAAAATGTGGTACATCTACACAATGGAGTTCTATGCAGCAATAAAGAAAGACGACATCATGAACTTTGCAGGAAAATGGATAGAACTAGAAAATATTACGTTAAGTGAAGTTATCATAGTCCCAGAAAAACAAATGACAAATGGTATCCCTCATCTGTGGATACTAGCACCAAGTACCTAGTTATAATGCAAACTAAGCAACATTAATGTTATATTCCTTGTGATCTGAAAACACTGTACTCTTATATTGCGAATACCTTAACAGGCTCTAGAATTAAGCTACCATTTATTTTCAGACTTGGGCAGTTTCGGTGTATGGGTAGAGGGTATATATACACAAAATCAAAAGAATGAGGAAAAAAAAACTAGTTTGTCATGACATTGTGTCTAACCACAGTATTTATTTTATGGGAGTGCTTCTCAGCATTTCTTATACAAGGCTGCTTGAGGTTTTTTCCAAGCATTTTATAAAATATTATACAGTAGTTAAAAGTATCAGGCTAGTGTAACTTAGCCTTTCTTGATGCTTAACAACCCTACTTAATGCCCATATCAATTTGGCCAAGGGTCTTAAGGGATAACTTTGTTCCTTGCTCTCAGAGGTCAACTAAGTCCCACAGGACTATGCATGGGGGCATCTCTTGAAATGTGCAAATGTGAGCCACCAGTCTTCCTGTGCAGGGAGGTCTTGGAGATCCACTAATGGGACTTCAGCCTGTGTCCAGTCTATGAAGAGGTAAGTACGCTCATGCTTCAAAAAGGGAAACCTGGTCTAGAAAGACCTGACTTTGTCCTCGAGTGGATGGAACTGGTAAATGAAAAGCCAAAAGGAGCCTGGGGCTCCTTCCCCTGAAAAAAACCTGAGGACCAGATCTTCAACCAACCTAGAGAAAACAAAAACCTTGGTTAATCTGGGCTAACAGTGTGGCCTTAAGCATCCAAAAGGAATGTATAACCAGAAATAAATAGTAAGGCCTGAGAAATTGTACTTCAGGTATAAAACTTGAGATCTTAGTAAAAAGACAAAAAGGAAAAAAATTAAAGTAAATAAATAAAAAATTTAAAAGTCTTCCTATAAACTAGGTGAGAAAGAAACAATATGTTCTTCTTGAGTAAGCTGTCAATTTTACTCCCTGTTTGAGAATAATTAACTAGTACAAATCTCATCATTCACTATAGATCTGCTCCAAGATGGTCAATAGTCTCCAAGTTTGTGAGAAGAGAAATGTTTAGGCAGGTTCCTGGCTTTCCCCCAAATCTCAGTTCTCACAGAAAGTCTCATGCTCCCTAGGTCTGTTTCCAGGATTCAGATGCTAACTCCCTTTCAGTTCTGTCTATTCCCCCACCCCATCTCCAGCCTCCATATATAGCATGTTCCTGTGAAGTTCAGCAAAGGCAAGGCAAGATATAAAGTGCTCAGCCAGCTACATGTCTGGCAATGTAACTCTAACTTTAAAACATCTCTTGCTCAAGAATATATCATGGAAAGGTGTGGCTACATGAAAATATTTGTAACTGAATGTTAAGTTCAGAAGGTCCAAGTGTCTACTAAAGCAAAAACTGAGCTTTAAAAATGACTAGAAGGAAAAGAATACCTACTTGAATGTCTACATGCTCTAGTGGCCCAACTATAGTCCACAGGACAGAGCTGCTCAGGGGCCTAGAAGCTGTTGTGGGCAAAAAGAAGAGGTAAGCTACAGAAGAGGAAAGCCCAAAGCTGCTGGAAAAAGCAGGTAGTACACTGAACTAGCTAAAAGAACACTTAAAGAGATATAGGTATTGCAAAGTCAAAGCATATTGGAGATTAACACACTATTATCTGTGAACTTTCCCTCTGACCCATGTGACCTTCCTGTGTGACACAACTTCCCCAGTCCAAGGTTCAACCTATGTCCATCCACATAAGCATCTGTTTTAATCATGTGGAAATGCAGTTTATGGTTCTTTAAAAGTTTGTCTTAAACTAATGAATACCAATGACCAATAGCAAGACTAGGAGATATAAAAGAATTTTATTTGGGGTTTAGAAATTGTCATTCAGTAGACAATAGAAAAGTAAACAGAAGGGGCTGGAGAGATGGCCTAGTGGTTAAGAGCGCCGACTGCTCTTGCAGAGGACCAGGGTTCGATCCCCAGCACCCACATGGCGGTTGAAAACCGTCTGTAACTCCAATTCCAGGAGAACTCCAGTTCCAGGGGAATCCGACGCCCTCTTCTGACCTCCGAGGCATTGCACAACACGAGTGCACAAATCTACATACAGACAGTACATTCATACACATAAAAAATAAATAAATAATAAAAGAAAAGTAAACAGAAAAAAAAATCACATGATGTCTGGGTATGGTGGTGCATGCCATTAATTACAGCATTGGGGAGGCAGAGGTGGGTGGATCTCTGTGAGTTCAAGGCCAGCCTGGTCTACATAGTGAGTTCCAGGACAGCTGGAGCTACAGGGAGACCTCGTCTCAAAAAGACCAAAAAAATAAAAAAAAAAAAGAAATTAAAAATCACATGATAATACCAATACTTACTGAAAAGGCATTGATAAAGTTCAGTAGCTTTACCTAGTAGGATCTGTATTTCATATATTAATTAAAGAAAAAATCAATTAAAAGTACCTGCAATATAACGCACATTCATTCATTCATTCAGTAAATAAGTACTAACCAGTACCAAATACATTCTGGAAATATAATCGTGAGCATGAGAGATGCCAATTGTGCTCCCCAAAGCTTTCAGTAGAGTAGGAACCGTAGGCTCTGAAGACTTCAATGTGGAAATAGGATGTGGGAACCCACAAGAAATCACTAAGCCCAGTGTGGTCCACATGTCAGTAGAACTCCTACAGGGAGTGACAATCTACTTGAAATATGAAAAGTGAGTGACACACACCCAGATTAAAGGAGAAGGGAGGATAGCCCTTGCAAAGCTGCGGATATGAGAACCAAAGTAAGGTGAGTGGAGCAGAGGTACAGAGTTGGAGTGGGTACGGTGTATGACAACCAGGTCAGGAAAGTTCTAGAAATTAAGTTCATATAGAAGCGTGCACTCTCTCTGCCTACAATGCAAAAGCATGGGTGGGTGTTTGGCAGAAGAGTTTGGTTTTCCTGACTCCCAGATCCATTCTCTGCTCCTCTTGGAAATTGGATCTCAGGGTCCTTGTCCTAGAAGCCTTGCCTGAAGCCTTCCGGGTGGGTTCAGACAAGGGGGTTTCCATGGCCGCTGCTTTAGGACTCCTTCTGGCAGCACACTTACCTCTCTTCAAACACAGGCCGGACCAGATTGCCCCTTTGTGCTCCAGCTTCCTCTGAAAAACTTTCCTGCCCCTTCCAGCTCACAGATGAATACAACTCCACTTATTTCTAGTCTGCTTTAACCCTCTCCACACCTTTCTAAGTAGACCCTTTGTCAAAGCTTTTCATTTTAACCATTTGAGTTAGTCTATTTCCTTTTAGGAACTTCACTGATAGAGATATGATTAAGTCTTATATTAAGTCATATGTAAGTTTATAAGTTACAAAGATCTCTTTGGAAGCCATGCATTGTGGTCCACACCTATGTTCCCAGCATTCAGGAAGCTAAAGTGAGAGAATCATAAGTTTAAGGCCAGCCTGGGTTACAAAGAAAGACCTTGTCTTAACAAAACAAAAACACCTGTTCAAGCTGCTTTATAAGAAAAAGGACCGGAGGGAGAGTGATTCAGTAGAGAAAAGCTCCTGTTCAGACATGAGGAATTCCAATCCCATCAACTGTGCACCAAGCCAGGCACATCAGTAGCCCCAGCAATTTTGTGAGGGCAAAGATGGGAGGATCACTGGGTTTTGCTAGCTGCCATCCCAGCTGGAAAATATGAACTCCAGGTTCAGCAGGAGCCCCTGCCTTAAAGGAGTAAAGTGGAGAGTGATAGAGGAAGACACCTGATGTCCTCTTTTGGCCTGTGTTCATGTGCAAGTGCATATGGTCCCCTAAAGTTTGCGTGCACCAGGCACCACACACACACACACGCCCATCCATAGAGAGAGACTAATGATAATGATGCTGTGATGATGGTAATAATAATAATAATAATAATAATAATAATAATAATAAAAAAACAGACTGGAGGATGGCAAGGCTGACTCAAGGACACAGTGAGGATACTGTTGTGACTGCAGCCCAGGCCAGGGTAGCTGAACTGAGGCTGAGGAGTGAGGACTATGACTCTGGACAAAGTAATGTGTGATCTTTTGAGTCTGATCACAAATAACCACAGAGCTTTATGTAGAAGGCCTCAATGTAATAAAGGGGAAGACAAGTCCCCCTCCAAGGTTCTTATTCTCATTCATAAAATAATTTAAGAATGGACAGTTCTTATGGATTGAGCCTTAAACATGTGACTCTCCATAAGTTTTGCCCACTCTTCCAAATTCTTCAGAAAAGAGTAATCTCTCCTTTTCTTTTTATCTCTTTTTCTAAACATGTATTTTCATAATGCTTTGATATGCTCCAACATCTCAGAAACATTTTAGAAAGGGGGGAGAGGAAAAGATAACTTTGTTTTTTAATTTGAGCTCAGAAAAACAGGCATATTTATCAGTAAAAATGTATAAGCAACTTCATTGAGAGAAGAAGCAATATAATGTTATAATCTTTTAGACTGATTCTAGAACTCCTTTTGAAGGAGGAAATCACTTTCCCTTCATAAACTTGGGTCAAGCCCTGGTGCCTCTATCCTCCTTCTTTTCATATTTTGGATTCCGAGAAAGGACAATTATAATTCCTCCTTTTTTTTTTTTTTATGTTGCCCTGGAAATTGGAGGTGGAATTCAAAGGTCACTATGAAGGAGGGGTGCATCCACAAGGGCCTCCAAGCTTGCTGATGGCTATCTCCCATCTTAGCTATGTGTGAATGTACATTGTAAAATAATTAAAATAAAGCCAATATTCATAGAAGGGCAAATGTTAGATTTAAAGTCTCCGTTTTCTGTTCATTCGATTAAACTCAATATTTGTTGGTAGACAGCATGTTCTTATGATATGCGTAGTACACTATGTAACTCTGACAGATGCAACTTAACAAAAATGCTATTAGAAATTTTGTTCATTTTTTAAAATTTTATGTGCATACTTACTGTTACCAAAAGCATAAAAGTTCATGTGGGAGCTTGTTTTTTCTTTTCTGCTTCTGATAAAATTAATCCCCTTTCCTCACTGGAGTACAAGGAGTTTGCTGTTTCTTTTCCATCCTTGCCTGAACATTTCTTGTTCTAGTTCTTTGTTTTACTGAAACTTCTTTTGCTGGAAAACTTGGCCTTAATTTAGTTTGTGCTGATTGTTCCTTATGTTTGAAATGATGATGCTATGCCCTCATTTGTTAGAGTGCTACATGAACTATACGTAAGCCCTTGCTAGAAAAGGACTCCTATTTATAAAGGAAAAAATATTTCTTTTTTAAAAAAAGAGATATTAATTGATGTATATATGTATGTATGTATGTATCTGTATGAGTGTATGTATACGTCTGTGCAATTGTGTGCATCTGTGCCATGTGTGGACACCTGAAGAGAGTGTTGGGTGTCTTCCTCTATCACACTCCACCTACTCCTTTGAGGCAGGGTCTCTCCCTGAACCAGGAATTCATATTTTCTGGGCCAGCCTAGAAGCCAGCAATTGTCAGAGATCCTCATGTCTCTACCTCTCTACTCTAGAGGTGGGGTTACAGATTCGTACAGGATGCATGGCTTGTTACATGGGTGCTGGGATCTGAGCCCTGTTCTTTTTGTACAGCAAACACTTTTCATTGCTGAGCCATCTCTCTATCCCCCAGAAACATTTCTAAATATAATTTTTATCATTATTATCCTCTGATGTTTACTTTGATTTAAAAATCTACAGCTTTCCTTAAATTCATCAGTCATCCTTTTCAAGTGGAGACAGGGCAGACCTAGAAACAGCTAGAGCACCCCTTCACCCCAGTGTCTTATAAAGAAATGAGAAATAGCTTTGGGTAACTAAAAGTACAAGTTTGCATGGCAATGAGGCATCTTATAAAAGTTTAAAAAAAAAACTTTCTCCCAAACCCCAACTTCATGGGCTGGAGAGATGACTCAGTGGTTAAGAGCACTGGTTACTCTTATAGAAAACCTGGGTTCAAATCCCAGCACCCACATGGCACACCCATAACTCCAGTTCCAAGGGATCTGACACCCTCTTCTGTCTTCTGCAGGCATTGCATGATATGGTTGCACTTACATACATGCAGGCATAACACTCATACACATAAAATGAAAATAAATTTAAAAAGTCCACCTTCATGCTATCTACTTTTCATATAACTTTTGAGTATTTTGACCTTTTAAATTGTTGAGAAGTGTTGATGTGGTTGTGTGTTTTGAATCATCATCTCAATGTGAGTATAATTTTAGAGATTTCAATAGAGATTACAGGGCCACTAAAAACTGTATGTTTCGCTGTGGAGGATGGAGAGATGCTCATAAGTTAAGAGCACAAACTCGTATTGCAGAAGACCTGAGTTCAGTTCACGGCACCTACATCTGGTGGCTCACCACCCCTGTAACTTCAGGTCCAGGGGCTCTGATGTCCTCTCTGGCCTCTGGCACCTGTGCACAGATACATCATTTAAAAATCACATAAAATTTTTTTTTTAAGTTTTCACTCTGCCCAACTCCATAAAGATCATCACTTATTCATGGGGGGTGGCATGTAAAGACATGTTTGGAGGATGGGTAGGGGTCTAGATTTGATTGAGGGCTATTGTATGAAATGCAGAAAAGCTCAATAAAATATTTTTTAAACTTGGTCTGCTTATTGTTATAGAAGAATACACACTTTTTTTCCTTTTGGTCTTTGAAAAAGTCTTTAAATATTTGTGAGTTGAAAACTAAGTGTAATTTGGAGGTTAGAGCTATGACTTAGCCGTTAAGAGCATGTGCTGCTTTTCCAGTGGACCCAAGTTCAGATCCCAATACCCACATTGGGTGGCTCACAACCACCTGCAACTCCAGTTCCAGGATCCAATGCCCAATTCTGGCTTCCACAGGCACCTGCACATAGGTGCACATATACTCACAGAGACATACATAAGTACATAAAAATAAAAATAAATCTTTTAAAAAAGTAATTTAATCTTTCAAAATGTGAGTAATGGACACTCAGAATATATTTTAAGAATTGTTTTTTTCTGGCCTAGCGGTTAAGAGCGCCGACCGCTCTTACAGAGGACTAGGGTTTTATACCCAGCACCCACATGGCGGCCGAGAACCGTCTGAAACTCCAATTCCAGGAGAACTCCAGTTCCAGGGGAATCTGACACCCACTTCTGACCTCCGCAGCATTGCACGACACGGGTGCACACACTTGCTTACAGACAGTACATTCATACACATACAGAAATAAAAAAAAAAAAAGAATTGTTTTTTTTTTTTTTTTTTTTTTTTTTCTTTTTTTCTTTTTTAGTATTTTTTTTTTTAATTTTATTTATTTTTTGTATGTGTATGAATGTACTGTCCGCTTGCAGGTCTGTGCACCCATGGTCGTTCAATGCTGCAGAGGTCAGAAGGGAGTCGGATTCCCCTGGAACTGGAGTTCTCCTGGAATTGGAGTTACAGACGGTTCTTAGCCGCCAGGTGGGTGTTTTATTTGTTAATTTTATTCTCTGTGTAGGAATGTATTGCCTGCACGTGTGTAATTGCACTTAAGTCATGCAATGCCCACAGAGGTCAGAAGAAAGTATTGTATCCCCTGGAACTGGAGTTATGGATGGTTGTTAGCCACCATGTGGGTACTGGGAATTGAGTCCCGGTCCTCTGCATGAACAGCAATCATCAAGCCATCTCTCTTGCCCCTCATTAACTATTTCTTAAAAGCTATAATGAGTAACCACTCATAGATGGCTGTTTAAGAAACAATCTGTGTGCTTTGTAATATATTTGCCTGTTGGAGACCTGGGGAAAGTGCAAGGCAGTCTTTCATAAAATGCTGCCTGTCGCCACATGCTTTTAATCCTAGCACTCAGGAGGCAGAGGCAGGCGGATCTCTGTGAGTTCAAGGCCAGCCTGGTCTACATAGAGAACTCCAGGCCAGCTGGGACTAAAGGAGACAGTGTCTCAAAATAGCAAAAAAAAAAAAAAAAAAAAAAAAAAAAAAAAAAGGCTGCCTGTCATCTGACATTTTAAAACTTAAATGTATCATTTAATTGATACTGTTGGGGTTTTTTTGTACTTATTTGGGGAATTTAGTATGTCTTTACCATAGCTTTAGACCAAAGTTGAAAAGAATACAAGAGAGAAATTAGTATCCTACCCCCTAATTATAAATCTAAGGTTTGGGAATTCATATGTCTTTTATTTTTATTTATTTATTTTTTGGTCTTTTCGAGACAGGGTCTCTCTGTAGCCCCAGCTGTCCTGGAATTCTCTCTGTAGATCAGGCTGGCCTTGAACTCACAAAAATCTGCCTGCCTCTGCCTCCCGAGTGCTAGGATTAAAGACGTGCGCCACCACGCCCGGCCCATCTGTCTTTTAAAAGATGTTAACACTCTACAGAAAAGACACCAATAAAGCAGCTGATCCCTGCTGGGTGAGGGAGAGTTAATTTTCTTTAAGGGAGTCATGCTATTCAGGCTGAAGAGGCTCCAGTGGGTGGACTCACCCCTAGGGACATCTGGGGACACAAACTTGACTCAACAGACCTTAACACATATGACGGAATGCATGAAATTCAGTGGGGAGGGTATGAGGGGGTGAGGATAAGGGAGGGGGGGTCTCAGTGTGATTAAGACGTATTCTGTGAAATGCACAAAAGTTCAGTAAAAATACATATAGAAGAAACAACAAAAAGTTTATATACTTCAGAATTTTTTTTTTAGTCTTTTTGAGACAGGGTCTCCCTTTAGTCCCAGCTGGCCTAGAGCTCGCTATGTAGACCAGACTGGCTTTGAACTCACAGAGATCTGCCTGCCTCTGCCTCCCGAGTGCTGGGATTAAAGGTGTATGCCACCACACCCGGCCAGAAATTAAAAAAATTTCATATTAGCAAATTTTTCTTTTGCTATTTACGTCATTTCCACACCTCCTTCCCCTTCCAAATCTTCCCGTGCTCTCCTCTCAATTTTATAACCTCTTTTTAAATTGTTGTTTCACATATATAAATTTGTGTATGTAAAAAAAGGCACTAATTAAAACTAGAATCTCATTCAAGGCTTTCTTAAGGATATTAGTCTGCTATTTGTATCATCTAGTTACTGACTTAAAGGACAATATTTTATGTTTTGTTTAAAAACATGTTTGTTTTCTGCTGTTTATAATTTCAGACTTTTGGCTACTTAAAAAAGTATCTTGACAAAGTCAAGGTTCATTAAATATCTATGTGTATTAAAGTCTTTTAAGTGACCGCTTTGTAAATAATTATTTTGGAATGTTTTTAGTATATTTGTTGCCCTATTTTGACTAGAAATATGTGTCAGAATTTTATATATTCTGCAAAAATTTGCAGAGTTAAAGGCATGAATGCTTAATACATTCAAAGTGACCAAATTTGCAGCATATTCAGATAAAAGTAAAAATTGCCATTTGGGAACTATTTCTGTTCGAAACTCTGTTTGAAAATATGTTATAACTTAAAAATAATCAAGTTCCTGGAAAGGAGTTGACATGAGATTACTCTTTTTTTTTTTTTATTGATGCTTTGTGTATTTCATACATCATTTTCCAATTCAGTTCAGGCATATATCCCCTTCCCTTCCCCCACCCCACCCCTATCCATCCCAGATCATGCATTCTGCCGTAACTTTTCTGCATCTTTCTCTGTTTTTTTGTTTTGTTTTGGTTTCATTTTTTTAATAAGTGATAATCTGTGAGTACAAGCATCCTTCATGTAAAACCAATTTTCAAGCAGTTGTGCCCAAACCCACAGACACGGGTGTATATTCGATTGGTGCATATTTAATTGACGTGAGTTCAACAAGTATCCAGTTTTGCCCAGACTCTGAGATTACTCTTTAGAACAGAGGACCTCAGGCTATGGCGGATGGGGCATGATTGGGCCTGAGAGGAGAAGAGCAGTAAGAGATAAAGCATCATGGCCTTAGGCAGCCGGATTGGACCTGCAGAATCAGAGAACGAAGAAGGTTTCTGACTCACATGTTTCCAGAATGGGTGACCAGGCTTCATACCACATGGCTTAGCCCATGTGAGTCCTGGCACAGAGGCACAGAATAGTGAGACCAAATTTACATACTTTAAAATTGCAGCACTAGTAAGATGGCTCCATAAGTATACATGCCTACTGCCAATCCTGAGAACAGGACCCAGAAGCTTGGATGGGCTTTTATCCCTAATGCAAGAGAACTATGTCTTTCCCCATTGGCTAGGTCCAACCTCACGGTCTTTCCTGGTTGGCTAAAGAATCCTGGGAGCTCCGTGCCAGGCCATCGGGCTCAGGAATGATCAGGGCATTTCCTTAAACAAAAGTCTTACAGAGTGTAGTGTGATTAAAAGGTTAGAATTCCTTGCCATAAACCAAGTTTCCAGTTTTACAGAGTTTGAAAGAAAAGACTAACATCTACTGCTTCTTACAGCCAAGATCTGAAGGCAGACCCGGACCACTGCTCCGTTTCTCCTGCTGTGACCACCTCTTTCCCCATCTTTCTGCCTTCCTCAGCTACAGGCGGGGAACATGCTCTGCTTAGTCTCCTAGTTCTCCTTGTCTCTGCACCTCCCTTTTTGCTTGGGAACTGGGCACATTTATTTGCGACTAGATAGGTAGATGTCTGTAAAGTGTCCTGAATCTTCCCTTATATTTTCTTTTTCTGCCGCTTGTGAGATCAACAGGCTGAACATGTATTCTAGGAGACAGTGACTGAGGTTTGCATCTGAGTAGGAAAGATTCTGCACTGGCAGGTACCAAGACAACTAGAGCTTAGGGCTAACTGGACCTGGGAGGCTCACATAGATTCACAGTTCCTCAGGGCTGAGTCTTGGGGGAAACACAGATCCCACTTGTTATCCCAAGAGATATTAGACATGTTCTGTGGAGAAATTCGGGCCACTATCTTGGTGGTGGTGACTGCAGGAGCCTAGTCTTAATGGTAGGGGATTGGAGATGCTGGCTCCACAGAGTCTTAATGTCTTTCGTCTGTCTGGTATTTGCAGATTTGGTTTTTCTTTGGCTGAGATAGAATGTTCCTTCTACCTACTTGATATTACTGTTCCATCGCATCTTAGGTGCCCTGACGTTTGTGTTTTGCTTTTGTTGCTGTATTACAAATTAAAGCGGGTATTCTGATCTCATCTCTTTCCAAGTTCTTTTAGATGTTAAAATTATAAAATAGCCTTTCTAATCCAGGCAGACTGATTGATAGCCTTCTTTAAGGAATTCATCTTGAGTGCTATCTGCCTCTTATGTAATATGGACTGACAGATTATGAATTTAAATTAAAAGATCAAAGAGAATGTTTAAGGGGATATTAATATTGGCATTGATCAACTGGAGAGACCCACTCAGGCATGTACAAGGGAGCAGGACCTGTAAGAAGATCCAGTTTGAATTGGGGGCTAGTTCTCACTAGCATCCTTCAGGGCACTGTGTGGCTGAGAGTCTGACTCCGCCCCAAGGAGGAGCAAACAACATGGCCTAGCTGGGTGATGCTGGGTGGGGCAACGGTGTGCAGTAGCATGGAGTTGGGGGGGGGCTATGATTGGCTCGGGAAACTGATGTCATTTGGTTTATAAAAACAGGCTGTAGCAAGGAATAAATTTGAATTTCCCAGTAATGTCATCACGGAATTCCTGGCCGTCATTTTATTAATTATTGCAGGCATACAGGCCGAGGCAGGCCTGCATTTTGTTCCGGTGGCCAGTGGGTTGGAAAGAGGTCTCAGTGTGGACCACCAATCTGGGTAGCTGGTGTTGTGAGTGGACATAGGCTGAAGATAGGCCAACAGGCATCAGCCTAGAAATTCCTGTCCAGGGTTCAGCAGTCTCTGCCAGTGGGAAGTCATGGCCAAGAGTGGGAAACGGGTCTTGTCCCAGGCTAAGGGCCTGAGGTGGAAGTACCACCCAGGCCGGGCTACAGAGGTAGCCGGCTGGTCTCTGCGCCGAGAGGCCAGCTCCCTACAGCAGCTGCTGGCAGGTGCTGTGTCCCCCTCCCCTTAGCACTGCATGGTCCCTGTTCGGCACAAAAAGAAAGCTTCCTACAAGGACCCTCATCACCTCAAATAATCCTTAGAAATTGCCTGACTTCCCTCACACTCAAGTCTCAATATTTACTCCAGAGGTTTTATTAACTAGACAAAGAGCAAAAAGAATCCACTAAGGTCATTCACAGGACATTAGAGACTCATGTCAATAAAAGTGAATATTCCCAAAAGACTCCCCTTCTTTAGGGTCACTATCAAAGGAGAGGCTACAGAGATCCAGGCCCACACTGATGAAGATAAGAAAGATAGTAACTCAGTGATAGGTGCCTCCTTCCTCCTGGTCATTGATGAGAATGGGACAAGAGAGTATCCAGAGGATGCTTTAAATAGGTAGACAAAGGTCTGGAAGATGCTCCAAAATATCTTCTTTTGTCTCACAGATGAGTAGCCCTTTATCTTCAGGAAATGCTCCCTTACCTATTGGGAATCTGTCCCATCCACAGGTCTTAAAGAAAGGAAAATGTATTTTTCAGCACTCAGGTCTGGCCTGGAGGATTGAGAAAAATGGCCTTCAGAGGGAAGTATTAATTTTAATACAATTTTATAGTTAGATTTGTTCTGTAAAAGGAAAGGTAAATGGGCTGAACTACCTTATGTGTAGGCCTTCTTTGCTCTAAGAGACAACCCATATTTGTGTGGGGATCAACTCTGAACAGAAAATGGCTTCTTAGCCTTCTTGCCCTCTCTACCCTGAGGACTCAGAGCCCCTAGTCCTTCCTTTGGAATATACCCTTCTCTCCTACTATTGCAGAAGATTGGCATTGAGCAGCTGGGGAAACCCACTCAGGCACATACTCCCCTTTCCTTATGAGACCTGAGACAGATTAGAGGCTGGTCTTGGGAAAATTTCAAAAGACCTTGACAAATATATTGAGGCCTTCAAGGGACTTAATCCTTAGAGCTGAAAGATATGAGGTACAAATACAAATAGAAAACCCATTCCCAAGAGGGGACAAGCAATCCCACAGAATGATCTTGGCTGGGATCATAATCACCCCATTGGGAACAGGAGGAGTCACACACTGTTCTGTCTTGTGTCTCAGTGGGGAACTGGAGAACTTGTTCTAAACCCTTAAATCATTCTTAGTTGTCTCAGGTTACTCAGGGATCTAAGAAGACACCCTCAGCCTTTCTAGATAAGTTGAGAGGGGCTTTAGTTAAATATACATATATAATTTCAACTTCTACAAAAGATGATTTGATCCTGAGAGATAGTTTTATTAACTCAATCTTCCCCTGATATCAGGATAACATTGCCAAAATTCCTTTTAGTTTTTGAACATACCTTAGGCAACCTCTTAAGACTGCTGATAAGATTGATTTTTTTTTTTTTTTTAGAATTTAGAAGAGGAGAAAATTAAGAAAAAGGATGACCAAACTAGAAGGAAAATGATTGCTCTTGTGGCTGGACTGTGAGAAGCCAACCTTGAGGCTTAGTCTCCAGGAGAAAATAAAGACGGGTTTGGCCAGCTTTCAATGAGGACCAAAAGGCCACTTCAAACAAGAATGCCCTGGAATAAAGAAAAAGCTCCCTGAACCATGTCCTGTCTGCCAAGGAGACTTTGGAAGGCTCTATGTCCCTAGAAGCGAAAGCATCTGGGTACAGCTCCCCTCAGTGGTTCTGCAAGCTGAGAGAGTGGACTGAAGGAGTCCAGAGCATCTCTTTGTGGCTCCCACATCAGTTATCTTTAAACAGGATCCTTGGATGACTAGGACTATCGAAGGGAAGCCTGTTAACCTCCTGCTGGACATTGGAGTCAGTCTATCAGTTCTTCTATAAAATCCCAGTGCCTGTAACCAGAAGCTTCTCCTAACCTCTAGGTTAGGAATGGGAAGGATTTGTCTTCACTCATTCCTTCCTTTCTTTAAAAAATTTTATTTTATTTTGTTTTTAACTTTTTAATTTTTATTGAGCTCATTTCATACAACATTTCTTAATCAAATTTAGACTCATTCCCCCATCTATGCCCACCCCTCATGCCTCCCTGCCCCCCATCAGAGATCATGGATTCTGTCATGCACAAGTCCTGTCTTGCATCTTTTTCTCAATCCTTTATAACCCTTTCGGTGTACAGGCTTACTGTTTTGGTCAGTTCTTTGAATAGGTTTTTCTCTCTCTTTTTTTGTTCCCCTTCGATTTTATATTATTCCAAAACGTGTATATATATATATACTCCACACATAAATCAAAATTACAAAATCTGAAAATAAACTATAGGTTAATTCCAAAGCACATTTTGAGATTCACATTTTTAAATTTTATTTATTTATTTATTTATTTATTTATTTATATGAATGTACTGTCTGCATGTAGGTTTGTGCACCCTTGTCGTACAATGCAGGGGAGGTCAGAAGAGGGTATTGGATTCCCCTGGAACTGGAGTTAAAGACGGTTCTTAGCCACTGTGTGGATGCTGGGGATAGAACCCCGGTCCTCCGCAAGAACAGTTGGCACTCTTAACCGCTAGGCCATCTGTATTAGTCACTTTTCTGTTGCTGTGATAAAGCACCGTGACCAAGGAACTTATAAAAGGAAGAGTTTATTTGAGCTTACAATTGACGGTTCCAGGGAATCAGAGTCCATTGTGGTGGGAGGCATGGTGGCTGGATCTGGAGCAGGAAGCCGAGGGTCACATCATGCAAAGAGCACAGGAAGCAGAGAGAGCAATTGTAGACCATGAGGCTTGTTAAAACTCACTAAGCCTGCCCCCAACAACGCACTTCCTCCAGCACGGCTACACCTTCTATGACCTCCAAAAACAGTGCAACCAACTAGAGACAAATTTCTGAATACTTACAGCCTATGGGGGACACTCATTCAAACCACCACATTCCACTCCCTGGCCCACATAGGCTCCTGACCATATAAAATGCAAAAAAAAAAAAAAAAGTCCCCATAGTCTTTACCAGTTTCAATGCCATTCAAAAGTCCACAGTCCAAAGTCTCTTCTGAGACTCAGGCCAATCTCTTAAACTGTAAGCTCCTGTAAAATCAAAAGACAAATTACATACTCCCAATGTAGAGTGGAACTGAATACACATTCCCATTCCAAAAGGGAGGAATAGAGGCATAGTGAGGAAATACTGGACCAAAACAAGACCGAAAACCAGCAGGGCAAACACCCAGTCCAGCAGCTCTACATGCAACTTCTGGGACTTGACTTCCAAAGGGCTTAGATGGCTCAGCTCTTCCAGCTTTGCTTGCAACACACATCTCTTTCTTAGGCCAGTACCACTCCCTGTATGCAGCTCTCCTTGGCAAATATCTCACAGGTCTGGCATCTCAAATGTCTTGGGGTCTCCGCTGCCAACCAGGCTTCACATTCACAGCTTCATGCAATGGCCTATCAGGGCCTACTTTATGCAGGGACACCCCTGCTGTGCTCTGCCTGACCTTGGCAGCTCTCTGAAACTGTGGAGGAAGAACTGAGGACCCCTTCGCTCTTGCAAACTTCATGCCTCTAAAGCCAGCACCACATGAATGAAACTGTTGAGTTTGGCTGCAATTTTGGGATGGAATCTCTCCTACTTTAACCACATTTGCCATTTTTCTCTGCCCTGGACTAGCTGGAGGATTAGCTGGGTGTGGTCTTGCCCTGAAGGTACTGATTCTTTTGTTTACTTGTAAATCTCCAGGCCCTTCCTTAAGCACTTTAATCTCCTTATCAAAAGGAAACTCTCCTTCACAAGCCTTGGCACCACCTTTAATCTTCCTAGTGCAGTTATCAGATCCAAACTGTACATTCTGCATTTCTCTCTGCCCCATCTGCTCTTCTTCACTGTAGATCTCCAATATTCACCATTAAAAGCCACCACCATTTCTACATTAAGCCTGTCTTGAAATATCCTCTGCCAAAGACATCATTCCATTGTTTTCAACTTAGCATCAGGCAGCATTTGGGCTGCGGGCAAACTGCTGCCAGACTCTTTATCAAAATATCCCAGTTGCTGCTAAGTCTTATTTTCCCCTGGAACCACATCTTTTGCAGCCATGTTTTCTTCCAGGCCTCCACTTAGAATGGCTCTTTAAGCTCTGCTTCAGTAGTCAACAGCCTTTCCAGCCCAAAGTTCCAAAGTCTTCCACCTTCACTTCTCCAAATATCCACATGGTCAGGTTCTTCCACAGCCAACAGCCCACTCTGGTACCAATACTGTTTAGTTCACTTTTTTTGCTGTGATAAAGCACACCATGACCAAGGAACTTATAAACGGAGAGTATTATTTGAGCTTACGATTGATGGTTCCAGGGAATTAGAGTCCATTGTGGCAGGAGGGCATGGCGGCTGGATCTGGAGCGGCAAACTTAGGGTCACATCTCGCAAGAGCACAGGAAGCAGAGAGAGGCGACTGTAGACCACAGGCGTGTTAAAACTCACTAAGCCTGCCCCCCAACATGCACTTCCTCAGCACGGCCACACCTTCTAAAGACCTCCAAAAACAGTGCCACAACTGAGACAAATGTCTGAATACCTAGAGCCTATGGGGGATATTTCTCATCCAAACCACCACACCATCTCTCCAGCCCCAGAGATTCACATTTTAACAGTAAAGTTGTGTGCAGGTAAAAAGAAGTATAACTTTACATTCTCTCTTTTTTTTAGAATATGAATATTAATATTCTTAAATGATAGAACACATTATAGGATTACATAAGGATAAATTATGGACACTTATTCCTTCTTAATCATGCCTGAAAACCTAGCTCCTTTGCTAGGGAGAGATATCCAAACTAATTTGCATACTGTTTTATATATAACTCCAGGGTAAAATTTTGTTTACCCCTGGTACAGACAGACATAAACCCAAAGGTCTGGGCAACTCAAAAAAAAAGAGTTATGACAGCAATGTCAGTTCAATTCATCTTAAAGACTACTTCTTTTCCTCAACAGAGATAATATCCTTTTTGGCTAAAGACCTAAGAAGGATTAATGGCTATAGTCAATAATTTTTTTTTGGTCTTTTAGAAACAGGGTCTCCCTGTAGCCCCAGCTGTCCTGGAACTTGCTCTGTAGACCAGGCTGGCCTTGAACTCACAAAGATCTGCCTGCCTCTGCCCCCCAAGTGCTAGGATTAAAGGCGTGCACCACCACGCCCAGCTAATCTTATTTATTTTAATTTAATTAGTTAACTTCATGTGTATGGGTGTTCTGGCTGCATGTATGTAAGTGTACCTATGTCCTACAATGTCTGTGGAGGCCAGAAGAGGCTGTCGAATGCCCTGGAACTGGAGTAACGAATGGTGGTTAGCCACCATGTTGGTGCTGTGAACTTAACCCAGGTCCTCTGTAAGAGCAGCCAGGGCTCTTAACCACTGAGCCATCTCTCTATCCTCCAATATAGTCAATAATCTTAAACCACAAGATCTAAAACCCTTGCAATAGTCCTTGCAACATCCCTGTACTGAGAGTTTAGAAACCCCATGGAGAATGGAGACTAGTATTGGCCCTTATGAATGAGGCTGTGGTCCCCATCCATCCTGTGGTTCCCAATACCCACACTTTGCTGACTCAAATTCCTGAGGGAACCAAACAGTTCAGTTTTACATTGAAAAGAAGCCTTCTTTTACATCCCTAGTTCCCAATATCTTTTGTTTTTGAGGACCCCTGGGATGCAGTTCCTCAGTTAACCTGGACAGTGCTGCCCCAAGCATTTCAAGATAACTCCATCTGTTTGGGAAGGCGTTGACAAAGAACCTACTTGAATTCTGTAGCCCTCAAGTTCAGTGATGTAGATGTCAGCTTTCTCTGTTCCTGCACATAGGAGGTTTCAGTATTTCCCTTTATATTGGACGGTACTGAAAAAATCTTCGAACTAATTTCCTTGCTATGCAACTCCCAGCTAGATTTTTGGCCAAGACAGGACGGAGGAGTAAGCTGTGAGTGGAGTCAGCAAGACTTCGGACCACAGTTCCCTCCAACTTCAAGAAGCATGTACACTTTCAGCTTCCAGGAAGATTGAATCGACGGTTGTTCCGTATCCGCAGCCACAGGAAGGACTAGGCTGGCTTTACGAACCTTGGCTCCTTTGCCCCCCCCCCCCCGCACGCGCAGGAGTCATTTCCTCTGTTTGCATTATCTAGGGAAATTTTGCTTCTTTGTCTGGACCTTTGATGATAATTGAGAGCGACTTATTATTAAGCATTTGGTAGAACATGAACAGGAGTAGAATGACACAGAGGTCACACGCTGGACAGTCCTGTGTTTAAACCTAATAATACTGTTGTCTTGGGCGAGTAACTTAGCCAAGCCTTGTTTTGCTCATATGGCTATGTACATAAATGACAGTGCTGTTTCATAAGGATATGATGCATTCAATAAGTGCTCTGTATATTTCAGTTTTCTGTGTCACCCTTACTTGGCACTTGCCAGAGCACAGTTTGAATTTGTGAACTATGATTCCTGAATTTCACTTCGGTTTATCTTATCCTAAGAACTAAGGCGGAGGGGAAAACGAAGGCACAACAGAAATGAATTTTATGGGAACGCCAGAGATGGAGGGGAAATTAGTGTTGGGCAGGGAATAGCGAGTGTAATTTCTAGAAAGTATTTCTCAGAAGAGAAATGCGATGCTAAGAACACTGAAAACCCTCACTTTGGGAAAACCAATGTAAGTGATAAAGCATGCTCAGTAAAATGAAAGTCCTTCGTACACACGGGGAATTACACCTCCGGAAGAGAGAAACTGGCTGCTGATCGTAGCCTACATATCTTCATCATTACAAAGATGCCGTGGGCTATTTTTTATGTATCTGTATAGAAATTTTCACATTTCCTATCATTTTGTATGAATCATAGCAGATGTTAAAGGAGAAAATATTCTTTTCACAAGTGCTCCAGCAGCCCTTCAGAGCACAGAAATAAAAAAAGAAGCTTTTAAAGAGAGTCAAATGGAAATGCAGAAAAAAATGACTAAAAGGTCAGAACAATGTATTCATGAAAAGATATTTTTATTAGATCATAGGGTACCAGTGTGGCACAATGCTGTAAAGGCCTTCATCTCTAGTCATCTTATTTTTACATAATAAAATCTAAACCCAGGGAGACTTGCTCCTAAGTCATACACAGATTTGCAACACTTCCTGTGTTTGGGAGGGAGTACCCCAAGAAGGCACCGCTTATCTTCTCTGGGAGTCTCGCCCAGCTTCTTTTGCCTCTAGAGGAAGGTTTTGATAAAAGAACCACTGCTGTAGGTTCATATGAGCAGGGTCCCAGGAGCTTGTAGGATTCTATTTTTCATATGGTCATGGGCCTCCTCTTTGGCTCTTAAATCTTTCTGCCTCCTGGAAATGGTCCCTGAGCCCTGAGTGAGTGAAGCTTAATATAGGAGATCTGTCCATGAACCCACACTCTGCAGACTCTTGATCTCCATGGTTTGGCCTTGAGTTCTTGGCCCCTCTGCTGCACAAGGGAGCTTCCTTAATGAGAGTTAAGAGATTCATTAGTGTCCTCTTGGTCCCTTGTTCTGTGTTGTGTGAGCCTCAGGTGTAGAGGTTGCATTGTAGATGTGCCACTTAGGCTTGGGTAATTCACAGATAACATCTGTGTGTGACAGTTGTGGAACTCTGTAATAGTCTTCATCTGGTGCAAAAGAAGTTTCTTTGGTGAGTGGCGTCTGGGATATTTGTCTGTAAATATAAGGATACATATTTTACACATAGTAAAAAGTTATATTAGTCTAAGAATGTGGCAGCCTTGGGAATTTCTCTAAAATATATGACTTCTCCAGCCATGTGTATTTGACTATGTTTACAGTACCACACATGAGTTCCCTTGCATTGAGTGGGCTTTAAGTGCAATTAGTTAGCCATTGATTGCCTCCAAGATAAAGGTGCCACGACTTCAATGTCGTATGCTGTGCTGGACATTGATGTGGTTATTAGGTCTTTTTTTTTTTTTTTTAGATTTTTTTTTAATTTATGTTTTTATTTATGTGTATGAATGTACTGTCTGCATGTAGGTTTGTGCATCTGTGTCATGCAATGCTGTGGAGGTCAGAAGAAGGTGTCGGATTCCCCTGGAACTGGAGTTCTCCTGGAATTGGAGTTGCAGATGGTTCTCAGCCGCCATGTGGGTGCTGGGGATCAAACCCGGGTCCTCTGCAAGAGCAGTTGGTGCTCTTAACCGCTAGGCCATCTCTCCAGCCCGGTCTTAAAGCTGGTGTTGGGCCATCAGTTGCTGTTCTCCCCTAGTAGTTTGCACAGTGCTCTCCAAAGGTATGAGAGCCAGCCTTCATGGGAGGTGGGTTCTAGGTCAGTTTCAGCTCAATTGCTCTAAATCTGGTCTCTGAAGGATGTACTGTCTTCAGCAATAGGATCTTACTTTCAGGTTCTAGGAGGCAATCAAGGGCTGAGACAATAGCCTGTGTAATTTTGGGAGTCTCTTGGACTATCCTTGCCAAAGGAGGGTTTATCCTGCCTAGTTAGCAGTGTTTCTTGGTTTTTAAACAGGGTCTCCTGGTATCTCCAGCTGGCTTGAAACCTGCTATGTATAGCAGGCTGGTCCTGAGCTCACTGCCTCTGTCTCTCAAGATGTGTACCAACATGCCCATAGGTATAGTTGTTTTTAATCACCCATATTTAAAACCTAACAGGTTTCTTGAAACATAATTCATGTGCATACAATATGCCCATCTAAAGACATATAAGGTTTGGGTTTTTTTTTTTTTTTTGGTTTTGGTTTTTTTTTAGTATATTCTGCAATCACCACCACCATCAATTTTACATTTTCATGATTCCAAATGAAACTCCACACCCATAAACTGTTTCTCAGGTTCCTTCTCTTACTTTAGTCCAGATCTTGGTAACCACTAATCTACTTTTGTCCACAAGGATCTGCAGGTTCCAGAACTTACATCTAAATGATATTAGATGACACATGACTTATATGTGGTCTTCTTTGCTTTGCTACCTTATCATGTTCTCTAGGTTACTCGTGTTGTGGTAATGTTATGATGTTGAGTCCATTGGGAGATTTAAATGAGCCAAATTAGTTTTATTTGAGCTGGCTAGCACCCAGGCTCAGGATTCGGAGGGTGCAGGGTCTGGTTATTATTATAAAGGCAAACATCCTGATGGATTCTTCCCAAGAAACTCCAGTCAAACCACAAACCCCTGAAACTTCAGTTCCTGCCTGCTGTTTAATTTTAAAAGATAAGATAAGCAGTTAACAGGCAGTAGGCAATTGTAACATATCTACAGAAGTTAAGATAGGTAGTTAGTTAACAGGCAATCACAGGACATCTGTGGGTGAGGATTACAAATATGAAGATAACCTGGATTTGTTTTTTCTGGGCCAGGGTTTGACCACTAAGATGTAGTCATAAAACCAAAATGGAGTTACCTAGGCTATGTACACCATCACAGAAACATACCAGTACTTCATTCCTTTATATTGCTGCATAATATTCCAATAGACATTTAAATCTCCCCTTCTGCTGTTGTGAATGCTGCTATAAGCATTCATGTACAAGTTTTTGTATGGACATGTGTGTGGTGCTACCAACCCTCATTAAAATTATACCTAAATAAAGAAATACCCTGACTTTTTGTTTTAAGGCCAAGAGAGGACCTGAACTTTGAGAAGCACTTGTTCCTTCAATGTCTCATGGAACTGTACTCCCGAGAGGCTTTACCTATAATTTTACTGGAGTGATCTTCCTAGCAACAAGTTGGGAAGTAGAAGCTGTGATCCACCCTTACCTTATCAGGGAATGCCCAGGTCTAAAATATCTCACATACATAATATCAAGCAGACTTCTCAATTATTCTGTTTTCAATGAGACCATCACTCTGCTTTCAATCCTTTGCTATGTTAAACAAGCACACCCACATTCATTCACTATCATGGGTGGAGGGCAAGGTGGGGTGCTAAGGGATTAAGGTCAGGTGCCCAGGTCACAAGAGTAGCATGTGACTCAGTGAGCTTGTTATGTTATAAACAGTAGCTTTTCATGCAAGATTAGGTAAAAATCATTAGTCCAGATTCTGTCCATAATGTAGAAGTCATTCCTATAAATATGCTCATTTTTCTTATGTATAGATTTATAAGTGCAGATCCTGTGACCTATGGGAACTCACTGTTTAATTTTTTGATTGACTTTCAGGCTGATTTCCAGTGGCTGTTACCAGCAGGATCAGAGACTTTCAACTTCCCACATCCTTTTCAACATTTAAAATGGCCTAGCGGTTAAGAGCACCGACTGCTCTTTCAGAGGACCCGGGTTCGATCCCCAGCACCCACATGGTGGCCAAGAACCGTCTGAAACTCCAATTCCAGGAGAACTCCAGCTCCAGGGGAATCGGAGACCCTCTTCTGACCTCCGCGGCATTGCACGACACGGGTGCACAAACTTGCATGCAGACAGTACATTCATACACATACAGAAATAAATAAAATTAATTTAAAAAATTTAAAAAAATGTTTAAGTTAAGTGTATGGGTGTATTACCCACATGTGTGTAAGTACACCATGTTGTGTAGTGCCCACAGAGGTCAGAAAAGGATGCTGGATTCCCTGGAACTAGAATTGTAGATGGTCGTTAGCTGCCATGTGGGTGCTGGGAATCAAACACAGGTCCTCCACAAGAGCAGCCAGTACTCTTAACCTCTGAGCCATCTCTCTGGCCCCCTCAATATTTGTTTTTAGGCTCTTCTATTTTCAATATTCTAGAGCACATCAAGTGGTACTTCACTGTGATTTTGATTTGTATTTCTTGATGGAGAATTATGTTGAATTTTTACATGTGTTTATGACCATTTGTCTGTTTTGGGTTTTTTTTTTTTTGAGAAACTGTCTTGTATGTATTTGTATGTATGTGGGTGCACGTGCAAGTATGTATGTAGGAAGTCAACATCAGGTTTCTCTGTCCCTGTCTACCTTAGTTTTTGATGAAGCGTCTCTCACTGAACCTGGAGCTTGCCATTTCAGCTAGACTACTTGGCCTGCCAGCTGCAAAGGTCCTCCTGTCCCTACTTCCCAGTGTTGGAATCACAGATATGTGGGGCCACAGCCAACTTTTTTACATGGGGGATGAGATCCAAACATATGCTTGTGCAGTAAGCATCTTATCCATGAACCATCTCCCCACCCCCAAGAAACCATCTTTTTATAGAATATATATTTAAATTAATTTATTATTTACCATTGCAATATGTACATCATTGAATTTATCTCACATGGATATGTAGATTAATTACTTTCAAGAAGTCTGGGAAGTCTTTATATGTCTTCTGCTCTCTTCTCTCCAGCAACTCCCATTTGCACACTCAGTGGTACCCCACATTTCCCTATGGGTCTGACATTTTTCTTTATTATTTTTTCTTTCTGTTTCTCAGATAGAATAATCTTTATCAATCTATCTTCAAATTTGCTGCTTCTTTTTCTTCTATCTGTTCACATCTCCTGAGTCCATCCAATTTCACTTCCATTTTTATACTTTTCTTTTTGAAAACATTTTATTTGTTATTTTTATGTGTGTGAATATATTGTCTACAAATGTGTAAGGACACCCATGTCATGCAATACCCATGGAGATCAGAAGATCCCCTCGCACTGGAGTTATGGGTGATTGTTAGCTTCCATGTGGGTGCTGGAAATCGATCCCAGTTCTCTGCAAGAGCAGCCAGTGCTCTTAACCACTGAGCCATCTCTCCAGCCTCTTGGTTTTTATACTTTTCACCACTAGAATTTCTGTGAATTTATCATTTTTAATTGATATTGTTTGATAAGACATTGCCATCTACTACTTTTGCCTCTTTTCTTTTCAAAGCCAATTTTTTATTGAAGCTCTGTGCATTTTATACTACTTTACCTCTTTAATTATGGTTTACTTTAGGTTTTGAACACGCGCACACGTGTGTGTCTCTGTGTGTGTGTGTGCGTGTGTGTGCAACTCATTCCATTAGAGTACTTACACAGTTAATTATGGAGAGTAACAGGCCTGATGATAAGAGAGATCAACCAAAATGGAGATGATGTGAAACTATAGTGGTCAAGGACTAACCCCTAACAAAAGAAAGCAAATCTTATCAAGGATTAATTCAATTTAAAAAGCAAATATAACCTAGCAAATCATTCTTCTCAGCTTGACAGTTTACCTGTGGTACATCTGCCAGGTGAAAATGTATATCTTTATAACTTAGTGGTCTCAAGTTAAAAAAAATACAACAAAAAACCATTCCATGTGGAGAGCGGGTGTGGCGACAGTCCCAAGATGGCACCCGGGACTTTAGCCAAGTCTTATAACTAACACCTGAGTCTTATAACTAACACACGAGTCTTATAATCAACACCTGATTCCCTCCTACCTCAAAGTAAAGCCACGTCCACCGTTCGAGCTGCACAGGTGCACTCTGGATGCAAGATCAGGCCAGATGATACCAATAGACTGAGGCCATGCAACCTGGGCTGAGAAGGTGGAGCAGGAGAGGGATAAATAGAGGAGACTTTCTGTTCTTGGGGGAAGAAGAAGAAGGAAGAGGGGAAAGAAGAAGAGGAGGAAGTAAAAATGCTGTAATGTGCCTGAATAAACCGCTTTGAGAAGAACGAGCTAGAGGTGCTTTATTTCTGCTGGTCAGAATGTAAGGCATCAAGTGGTGGCCCGTACGGGGAACGCGTTCTTCTTCCTTTCTCGTTCAGAACTCATTGCGGTCAGGGTGACTAGTCGGTAAGCTCCCAGGTAAGTGGGACAATTAAGGTTCTCGGAGTGAGATGATAAAGCTCCCCGGAAAAGGGGACAATTAAGGTTCTCGGAGTGAGACGATAAAGCTCCCCGGAAAAGGGGACAATTAAGGTTCTCGGAATAAGACGATAAAAGCTCCCGGTTCCGGGACAGGCTCTAGCTAGCACTATGGGAAACACATCTGCTCTGACAGTGCGCCGTGCCCTTAAGGCTTTATTGAGGGCAAAAGGAATTGAGCTGAGGAGAGAAACTCTAGACAGATTTTTGGCAGCGGTGGATCAGGTCGCTCCATGGTTCCCAGTGATGGGATGCCTTACAATACCTAGTTGGGAAAAGTTAGGGAGGGACCTAAAGTTTGCTGAGGAACCGGGAGACTTACACAAGGGAGTATTGCAGGTGTGGAAGTTGGTAAGAAATTGCATAGGGAATGAGGAATGGTGCGGAAAAAAGATAAAAGAAGGGAGTGAAGCCTTAGACCAGGTTAAGGAAGAGCGCTCTCAACACTCTGAAATTCAAGAAGAATCTAGTGAAGGGGACATGTCAGACGGGGATGTGGAAAGCCTTGCCGCCAGCTTGGAGAAAGTGAAAGTAAAGATAGAACCGTCAGCCCCGGAACTGCCCCTGCCACCTCCTTATGCTTGCAACGGAGCAGGAGGGAATAGTTTACATCCTGAAACTTGGAGAGAACTAGAGGCTCAGTGCTTCCCTGTATTTCAAAATCAACAAGGGAACCGCTATCATGAGCTGCTAGATTGGAAGATTGTTCAAAGGCTGGCAGAGGCGGTACATGCCTATGGAGCCAATGCTGCCTTTGTTTTTACTCAGCTGGATCAGATTAATGCATTAGGCGTCCGAGCATGGAAGTCTCTCCCAAATAGAGGCGAGGTGGGGGGAAATCTAACCAAAATCCTTCAGGGGCCCACGGAAACTTTTTCAGATTTTGTAGGTAGGATTATGGAAGCTGGGGGCCGCATCTTTGGGGACGCTGATACCACAACGCCATTACTAAAACAGCTTATATTTGAGCAATGTACTAAAGAATGTAGACACGCCATTACTCCTTATAAGAACAAAGGGCTGGAGGTCTGGATGAAGGTGTGCAGAGAACTAGGAGGTCCACTGACCAGTGTGGGATTGGTTGCTGCAGTTATGCAAATGTCCAAAGGAAAAATTAGCCCAAAGACAGGTAATTGCTTTGCTTGTGGCAGTGTGTATTTTACATTTTCCCCTTATATTAGTACAACTCATAATAAATCATTCTCAGGATATAATGTGTGGTTGCTGTGTGGGGTGAATGGTAGTTGTACAAATATTTCTGCTTTCAGTATGCTAAAGGACGGGGGCTGGGGTAATGCAAGCTTTAGTTGGAATACATCTTTCGAGTCCACAGTATCTCAATATGCTGCAGGAACAAATGTGTCCTTTAAAGCTACGCCATGTGGCCTCCTTTTGTGTTCATTGTGTTTTATGGAAGTCAGAGCGACAGCATGTGCTGGGATGTGAATGGAAATTTTCTGGGTTGTGTGTAACTTCCATACCGTTTGTAAATGCCAGCCATGCCACTCAATTGTCCCGTAACCTGTCTCAGTATCTTACAGGAAACTGGTCTAGGGATCTTGATGGCATGTTGTGGGACCTCAGACAATCCATCGCTCACATCAACTCCACCCGAGTGGATGTGTCCTTGGCTGGTGGGCTGACAAGCTGGATTACTACTGTTGCTTCATGACTGAAAGAATGGGAGGGAATTGTCGGACTTGCCCTATGCCTGGTCCTCACTAGTTCCCTGGCCTTTTGGTTCATGTGCCTTTTGCGATTTCGTCAACATAAAATGCAAGCCCTGTTAATACAGGTGTTCACAGCAGTGGAGACAGGACAGTCTCCTCAAGTGTGGCTTAGCATGCTAGAGAAGTAGCCAAAGATGGGTAAGGCTCTCTGGGCATGCCACCAACCTAAGACAGGGAACAAACCAGTGCTGTTTGTCTCCCGATGATGGGTAAGGGGCATTGCTGCACGGGGCTACCTAAGACAGGCAGTCTCTCTGCTAAAATAATAAAGAAGGGGGAGATGTGGAGAGCGGGTGTGGCGACAGTCCCAAGATGGCACCCGGGACTTTAGCCAAGTCTTATAATCAACACCTGATTCCCTCCTACCTCAAAGTAAAGCCACGTCCACCGTTCGAGCTGCACAGGTGCACTCTGGATGCAAGATCAGGCCAGATGATACCAATAGACTGAGGCCATGCAACCTGGGCTGAGAAGGTGGAGCGGGAGAGGGATAAATAGAGGAGACTTTCTGTTCTTGGGGGAAGAAGAAGAAGGAAGAGGGGAAAGAAGAAGAGGAGGAAGTAAAAATGCTGTAATGTGCCTGAATAAACCGCTTTGAGAAGAACGAGCTAGAGGTGCTTTATTTCTGCTGGTCAGAATGTAAGGCATCAATTCCACAGAAAGGAAAAGAATATGAGAACAGCTGAAGAAATACACTAATGAAAAAAATATGGGAAAGGAGGAACATGTAGCCTTAACTGAAGAAATCAACAAGAGCCTGGTCTGCATTGGAAAATGCATCCTGGAAAGTCAAGCGTGAGGATGTAGAGTGGGAATGTATATGACTTACACTTCCCCCAATTCCTGGATAAAAATGACCTCTTGCAATATTTATATTTCATGGCTCAGATACCCACTTCACTTGGCTCTATTCCTTATTCATTATAGATATTACTTAGAATATGAAAAACTTGGGGATATAGCTTAAGAAGAAAAATAATAAAATAATCATACAGCATATACTCTATTTCTGAAGCTACTTTAGACCTGGGGTTTTTAGTATACAACATAAATATGTCTATGGCTTTGTTGAATTATGACCACCTAGTTAAGATTTAGAAAGCACCCAGTGCTTGAGCTTATAGCCTTACTAGTGACACCCATTATAGAGGAAGAACTGAATGAAGTCTGTGTCTCTCAATGTTAAAGCAATCTCAGGGTTCAGGGGAGTCTAAAATCACAAATGCAGACACATCTAAGACCCTTGTCCATTTGGATCCACACTTCTTCAGGGTCTTCTTCATTATCAGTGTTCTCTGCCATCTGCCACACTTGCACAATTTTCTTCTGATACAGAATAAATTACCCAAGGTTCATCGGGATTCCAGGAGAAAATTATCTTGGCAGTGTGACCACCATGAATAAACAGCAACTCTGGTGGAACGTCTTTTGTCTTCAGGGAGCTGTTCTTCTCCAATTTTACTTAAATCCCAGACATTCAGTCTACTGTTTGAAATCCAAAATAATCTCACAGCAAGGTAACCTCTGAACTTGGACTATTTCATTCTTACATGATTAAAAGGAATGCAATTTGAGTTTCATATTTTTCATATCCCACAATGCAACAGTCTTGTCAGCTAATCCTGTGTCAAGAAGGAACTCACTATAAGCCTTGGAAGTCAGGCAGTTCACTTCAGCAGTGTGAATGTCAGCCGAATAGCTTGGTTCAGAAGTATTGTTTGAATGAGCATTCCAAATAATAAATTTTTAATTATCAGCTGACTCAGAAACTCCTGGAGCAGACACCAGTAAACGTCTTCTCGTACTGCTGTATGTCCTGCAAAGATGGTCTTTGCATCCACTTTTTCTTCCTTTGTGTCTGAAGCACTTAGTAAGTGTCCAGTGAAATTTGGATTCCAAGAAAGCCCATGGGTTTCCTACCGATGTCTACAGAGTCACACATATGGTTTGTACTCTCCACAAGGGTCTGGTTTGCAATGATGTTTTCTGTAATCAAAAACAGGAACATCACTGGATGGAGCCTTTTTGCAATGATGCAAGCATTCTGGAATTTTTCACAGGCCCTGTTAGTTTCTCCTTTGTGGCTGATCTTTATTTCTATTTCAATTTTCCCACGTACAGAACTAAAACCTCTAAATTCTTCCTTTTTACTTGAGTAGTGTGATGTATCAAACTGAACATCATCATTAGGGAGGTGGACACTGGCTATCATAAGATGATTTTGATCATCCGATGTGTGTGTTTCTAGAACAAGTTCTTTTCAGGTCTGGTTACATCTGGAAGCTACTGGTCAGTTAGGTTGAGCTAATCCAGGGCATAGGTCACCACCAGATCATAAAGCAAAGGGGAGCTTTTTTTCCATATTTTGTATTCCTTGTTGATCACATGTTCTTCCACTATATTTTCATAGGTTGCTTTCTTGTCAGCCATGGCAACAGATGAGGGGGATGGGAGGGAAAGTGGAGGGGTTGGAGGGGCAGTGGGGTCCCTGGGTCATGTGTTGTAGGAGGGACTGGAAGGCTGTGAGCCAGGTTTTGAGTATATATTTTTAAAAACTTTCTAAAAACTTTTATCGAGCTTTTGAATATTTCATACAATAGTTTTTAATCAAATTTAGACCCCCCCATCCATGTCCTCCCACCGGATCTAATGAATTCAGCCATACATGTTAAGTCCTATCCGGATAGTCAAGCATTTATACTTCAGTGCAAGTTCATACACTGGAGTCTATTTAGCCTATCTATAGATGGTAACTAAAGGATATTCTTCCTCAGCCAGTAGTAATCAGTCTCCAACAGTTCCCAGGCTAAGGCAGGATGCCCATTTCCTTCGTTCAACTCTGGGTCCTTATCTGATTGGGTTGGCATTGGTCATGTGCTTGACACCACTACTGCCTTGTTTACTTGCGCAAGCTTCCAGTGACTGGAAAGCCTCTGTTTCCCTATGTTCATGGACCAACCCTGGCTCTGACAATCTTTCCACCCCCTCCTGAGCCCTGGGTTGAGGTTTAATATGGGAACCTGTGGTGGTTTGAATGAGAATGTCCCCCCATAAGCTCCGAGTATTCGGACATTTTATCCCCATTTGGTGGTGCCATTTTGGGAGGGCTTAGAAGGTGTGGCCATGCTAGAGGAAGCATATCACTGGGGGTGGGCCTAGAGAGTTCTTATAGCCTTGCCAGCCTCCAGTCCCTCCATCTGCTTCCTGTACCCACTTGAAGATGTGAACCTCTGCTTTGTGAACCTCTGCTTTCTGCTCCTGTCACCATGCTTCCTGCCATGATGGATTCTAATTCCTCTGGAACCATAAACTCAAACTCTTCCTTTTATATGTTCCCTTGGTCATGGTGGTTCTATCACAGCAACAGAAAAAGTAACCAATACAGAGTCATATCCAGGGGACTATCTCTAAAACTTGACCAGTTGTGGTCTTATGTGTGTATCGCCTTCTGGTGTATAAGAAAGCTTTGCTGGTGAGAGGTGAAGAATGCACAAGTTTTCTCTTTGCCCCTCATTCCATTATGTTCCATGAGCCTTAGGTGTAGAGCTTCCACTGTAGTTATGTCACCTAGGACTGTAGCTATGTCAGATGTATATTCTCTGTGTGTGACCAGTAGTGGAGCTCTGCAGAAGCCTCCATCTGTTGCAAAAAGAAGCTTCTTTGATGAATTACACTTGTCTGTAAATGAAAGGATTCATATTTAGCATATGGTAAGAAATTTCATTTGGCTAGAGATATGACAGAGGTAAAAATTCACATACGGTGTCTGAACTTTAGCAAACAAAACCAAGTTCAGACTAGGGGGATCAATGTATAGAGTTGTTACAATATGTTATCACTATGGTTCAATAAAAATTATGTGACATGCAAAAAAAAAAGAAAGAAAGAAGGTAAGAAGAAAGAAAGAAAGAAAGAAAGAAAGAAAGAAAGAAAGAAAGAAAGAAAGAAAGAAAGAAAAGAATCCATGTACAAGATAAAGAACAGGCAAGAGAAGCTGTCTCCCCACTGCAGCTGTCATTTTGGGAAGCCCTCCTGTCTCTTTTCCTGTCCTCTATGATTAACAGCTATCTATCCCATTTGCTATCACTTTCAGCTGTTAAGCTCTACTAGTTGTAAGATGATGATTTTCTTCTCACAATGCTGAAGCATAAATTTCTCCAAAATCTTATTTGATTAAATTCAGATCTTACTAGTGGTGCTGCTTGATGTTCTTATGGCCCTTGGAGGACTCTTTTTGTTGTACTTTTGCCTGGCTCTCTCTGGTATGCTAGATGGCCTAACAATATGGCCTAACAATAAGTTTCATGGAGTTACTTTCTTCTTCTTAACTGCATACGAGAAACATCTCTCTCTCTCTTTTTGTAGTGCCTTTAAGCTTCAACTTTCTTCTGAGAGTGCTTTTGGTGAGAAAGTACTATTCTTAAGTCCTATCTCTCTCTCTCTCTCTGGATAAAATTGCCACACCTCTGCTCCAAGGCTGGGGCCAGGCACAGTTCCACTTCTGAATGATTACTCTGCATTGTGAGCAGAGTGTGGGTTCTCAATGTGCCATTCCCAAC
This sequence comes from Rhizomys pruinosus, assembly GCA_009823505.1. NCBI lineage: Eukaryota > Metazoa > Chordata > Mammalia > Rodentia > Spalacidae > Rhizomys > Rhizomys pruinosus. Next base: position 535,845 of record VZQC01007265.1, on the reverse strand, counting down.
TGAATTTAGACCCTACAAGTGAGCTGTGGTGAAGGCATTGGTGTGCTAACATTTTCTGTTATTATGGTAATGTAAACCTAAACCAGAATGTAAACATTTACTAGAGTAAGAATGGACATTACTAAAAGGACAAGCGATAGCAAATGCTAGGAAGGGTATGGAGAAAAGGGAACCTTGTTTACTGTTGGTGCAGTGTGATTTTTATATAGCTGTTATGGAAAACAGTATGGAAGTTCTTCAGAAAATTAAAAATACAGCCAGGTGTGCTGGTGTATGACTGTAATCCCAGAACACAAGAGGCAGAGGCAGCAGGATCATGGCAGGCCAGACTAGTTTACTTAGCAAGTTCTAGAACAGTGATGGTTACATAATGAGACTAAAAAACAAAACAAAACAAAAACAACAACAAAACCAAAAACAACAACAACAAAGGTTCAGAAGAAGCTATGGACCCAATGTAGGGACTGGATCTGACTCTGGGTTAGGCCTACAGCACGTAGCAAGTTCCACATCCTACAGCAGCCTCAATAGAAGCCAGAAACCCAGGGTGGAGACCATATCTGATCTGGAGTAAGGCCCATTGGTTCGTGGGAAATTCCACATTTTTCAGCTGCTTCAGCTGAAGCTGACCCTGAATCTGGGTAAAGCCCATAAGCACAGGATGAGCTCCATTCCTGGGAAGAGCTGCTGATAAGGCAGGAGGTCCAAGAACAATACTTGTCCCTCAGAAGAAGACTTGAGATAGAGCCCCTGATCCAAAACACCAGTCCAAGAGAGGGACATGACACTTCGACCCTACTACGTCCTGACAAAACCTACTCCCCCTCCAGAAGGGCACTACAGTGAAAACCATTCTGAGGACTAGCTGAACTCAGAATTTAAAAGAACAATTATAAACATGATCAAAGAATTTAAAGAAAACACAGACAACTCAAAGAACTTATGGTACAAGCTCAGGAATATACAAATATACACCTTAATGAAATGCCAAAAACAATTCATGACTCTTCTGAGTATTACCAATGCCACTATTGAAAGAAAAATGGGGACTTGAAGTTTAAAAGTGGAAAAAAAAAAGAAGAAAGAAAGAAAGAATAAACAACAAACTAACTCCAGATGTGCAAGCCCATAAAAAACCAGCATGGTGAAACAGGATAACATGTCTTCCTTGAAGATTACTAATCTCATAGTAATAGATCCTATGAGAATGATTTAGAAGAATTTCAAGGTAAAGAATTTAAGATAATAGCTATAAGTATGTTCAAACAAAGATATGAATGTGCTCTAAGAGAATAAAAACAAAAAGCTGAATGAAATAAAGAAGTCATGCAGGATATGAAAATTGAATTTGATAAAGAGATAGAATTTCTAAAGAAAAACCAAACTGAAATCATGCTGGAAATAAAAACTCAAAAACCCAAATTAAAAGTTCAGTGGAAAGCCTCACCAATAGAATAGATTATGTGGAAAATAGTATCAGAGCTTGAAGGCAAGGCAGAGGTACTGGATCATACAGTAAAGGTCAGTGATTAAATAAACAAAAAACAAAAAACTATGAGCCAGGTGTGGTGGCACACGCCTTTAATCCTAGCACTCAGAAGGGAGAGGCAGGCAGATCTTTGTGAGTTCAAGGCCAGCTTGGTATACAGAGCGAGTTCCAGAACAGCTGGGGCTACAGGGAAACCAAAAACAAAACAAAACAAAACAAACAAAAACTAAACAAAACAATAAATAAAATAACTATGAATGGAACATGAGGGAGCCAGAGCACACCAAGAAACACAAAATTTTTGAATTATGGACACAGAAGAAGAAGAAAAAATGCCACAGTAAAGACATAGAAAAGATTTAAATAAAATCAAAGAAGAAAATATCTAAAATCTAAAGAGATGCCCAGCCAGCTAAAAGAAGCCTACAGAATACCAAGTAGACAGAACAAAAAAATAAACTCCCCACAACATACTATAGTTAAAACACTAAAAACACAGACTACCCCAAAGGATACTGAAAGCCACAAGAGAAAAGGTTCAAGTCACTCCTGACAACAGGCCCTTAGGAACAGTGGATACCAGTGCTACTCAAATTCATAAAATGGGAAAATTCCCACTCTTTTTTTTTTTTTTTTNTTTTTTGTCTTTTTTGAGACAGGGTCTCTCAGTAGCTCCAGCTGTCCTGGAACTCTATGTAAACCAGGCCGGCCTTGAACTCACAGAGATCCACCTGCCTCTGCTTCCCGAGTTCTGGGATTAAAGGGGATTATCCTGATACCAAAACCAGGTAAAGACACCACACACAAATAAAGAAAACTACAAACTAATCTCCCTGATGAACATAGATACAAAAATCCTCAGTACTCACAAACAGAATTCAACTTCACATCAAAAAGATCTTTCATCATGAGCAAGTTGGCTTTATTCTAGCAATGCAAGAATAGCTCAACATATGTAAATCAATAAATGTAATTCATCACATAAATGGATTAAAAGGCAGAAATCACATGACCATCTCAATAGATACAGTAAAGTAATGGCCTTTGGCGAAATCAAACATCTCTTCATGATAAAAGTCACAAGAGACTAGGGATGAAGAGAACATTTTCCATTCATAGTTATTTTTTTATCATTGACCTTTACTGTCTGATCCAGTTCTTCTAGCTTGTCTTCCAGCTCTGATACTGTTTTCCACCTGATCCAGTCTCTTGGTGAGGCTTTCCACTGAACTTTTAATTTGGCTTACTGAGTTTTTATTTCCAGCAGGATTTCGGTTTGGTTTTTCTTTAGAAATTCTCTTTATTGAATTCAATATATTCTCTATATAATAAAAGCTGTATACATAAAACCTATAACCAACATTATACTAAGTGAAGAAAAACTCAACATATTTCCACTAAGATTACGGACAAGACAAGGGTGTCCTCTCACCCCAGTTCTATTCAATATAGTGCTTGAAATCTTAGCTAGAGCAATATGTCAAGAAAAGAAATAAGGGCTTAAGGGATGGCTTATCCATTAAAGGCTCAGGCTTACAACCTAAACATAAAGAAATAAAAGGGATACACACACACACACACACACACCAGGGGAATAAACTTTACTAAGGGGGAAAAAAACTCTACAATGTCGATTTTAAGACACTCAAGAAAAAAGTTAAGGAGGACACTAGAAGACGGAAAGATTCAATAGTCATGGGTTAGAATAATTAATATTGTAAAAATGACCATACCCGATTTTAAATTACACTACAAAGCCATAGAAATAAAAAGAACAGTTGCAAAATAAAATTTTTTGGTCTGTTTGAGACAGGATCTCCCTGTAGCCCCAGCTGGTCTGGAACTCACTATGTAGACCAGGCTGGCCTTGAACTCATAGAAATCCACCTGCCTCTGCCTCCCGAGTGCTGGGATTAAAGGTGCGTGCCACCACAGCAGGCTGCAAGTTAAAATCTTTATATATCTAGATATAAGATCTAATATATATATATATCAATTTAAAAAAGACCAAAGGAGTTTATGCAAGTTACTTTTATTTGCCAAATTTCATTAGGACAAATACCCGGGGTGTTACTTATCTCAAGATGATGATGCTCACTTTGGAAGTGCAGACAAGATTGTATAATTTGTCGAGTTTGTACCTGTGATAATTGAAAAGACAACTAGATAGTATGACTTTTATGGTGGCCAGGGAATTTTGTATGGGATGAAATTCTTTAAACTAAAAACTGAGTGAGTTCGACATTGAGGGACACTTTAAATAGTGGTAAATATTGATAACTGTATAGTGCCAGTAGGTTAGTAGATGGAAAAGTTAATTAGGGAATTATTTGAAAGCTATGGCATTCTCCATAACCCCCAGAGCAAACACCTCCCAGTGGAGAATGCCATATTTCAGCATTATGCAATGGTTTCTTTGCTAGATTTATTGTGTCCTTCTGAAAAAGAGTTTTTGTCAGTGCATGCAAGATGGGATATAGATATTTATGGAAGAAAATATTTGTATAGGAAGTAATGAAATTACACATGGACGTGAAAGGAAGATGTAAAAAAAAAAAAACCCAGAAAATTATTTGTTCTTTTTCTGTGGTCTATAAGAGAAAGTTGAAATTATTTAGAGATATAGAAAAAAAGAAAGAATAATATTAAGATCTTATCCAATAAATTGGATGGACTTGGATTTGGCCTGTTGAATATGAGTAATTCATTCTTTGTTGATTTGGGGTGAAATATTTTTCATTTGGGTGTATTGGTATCGAAATAAACATTCAAAATCCTCAAATAAGGAGTTAATTATCTAGTCATTGCAGCAATGACTAGATAATTAAAGGGGCTGGAGGGATGGCTCAGCAGTTAAGAGCACTGACTGCTCTTGCAGAGGACCTGGGTTTGATTCCTATCACCCACATGGTGGCTAAGAACCATTTTAAGGTGGGCATGGTGGCTCACACCTTTAATTTTAGCACTTGGGAGGCAGAGATAGGCAATCTCTGTGAGTTCAAGGCCAGCCTGGTCTGCATAGAAAATTCCAGGACAGCTGGAACTACAGGGAAACCCTGTCTCAAAAAGAACAACAACAACAACAACAACAACAAAAACCAACAACAAAAGAAATAGGTAAATTTAATTGCATATGAGGAAGTTGTTTTGTTTTAAATTCGGCTTTTAGGTGTAATTGCTGTAATAGAGGAGTTAGAGAGCTGCCACAATGGGTGAGAATGAATTTAAATTGAGAAAAAGCCAAATTGGGAATTCCCAGGGATGGCTGAATGAATCCTCAAAACTGTTGAAAAAAAGTGAATGTTATCTATTTGGGAACTGACAGGTGTAGTTTGTGAGGCTGGAAAGATGGCTCAGCATTTAAGAGAACTAGGTACTCTTCCAGAGGACTCCGGTTCAGGTCCCACATGGCAGCTAACAATCAGCCAGTGTGCCACCCCTCTTCTGGCCTCCATGGGCATTGCATGACACAAGTGTACCTACATATATGCAGGCAAACACTCATACACTTAAAATAAATTTCTTTTAAAAAAAAAGATTGGTGACAATAGATACAAAATAGTTTATTAAACATATAGCCAAATTTCCTCTGGTGCTAGCTACAAATAAGGCTTTTGATGAAGCTTGTAAATCTTTCAAAACAATTAGATTTATAGCTTTGTAAAGACTAATAAGCTCTCCATATAATGAAATATGTATTAGAAAAATGTTTCGCTGGGCGTGGTGGCACACGCCTTTAATCCTAGCACTTGGGAGGCAGAGGCAGATGGATCTTTGTGAGTTCAAGGCCAGCCTGGTCTCAAAGTGAGTTCCAGGACAGCTGGGTCTACAGGGAGACCCTGTCTCGAAAAGACCAAAAAAAAAAAAGTTTCTAATAGGTGTATTGCATTCTTTACCCCTTCTTGACAGAAGGCTATTTATCATGTCTTGAGCAAAAAATAAATCCATTTAAAAATTAGAAATGCCTGTTTATTGCAAGCAGGCACAGAGATGACAAATCTTTAAGAAGAGAACATTTTATTATGGCATATTAGTAAACTCTAGGCATGGTCATTACACATTTTAAAAAGTCAGTTATAAGAGTATTTTTTAAAGAATTGTGTAATATTGGGGCTGGAGAGATATATTGGTCAGTGGTTAAGGGCACTGGGTGTTCTTGCAGAGAACAGCTGGTTTGATTTCTAGCCCCCACATGGTGGCTCACATCTCCCTGTAACTCCAGTTTCAAGGGATCTGATGTCCTTTTCTGACCTCTGCAGGCATTGCACAACAACAGCACACATACATGCAGACGATACACTCATACACATAAAGTAAAAATATTTTAAAAGAATTGTGTAGTATTTATAGTATTTAGCCAAAACTAACTGCTCTTAAATAAACCTCAATCAGACATATATTTTATTTTTAAGTCAATCCTCATAATAGTTAGCAAGATTAGATCAACAATTGCACTGATTTAAAAAGAGACCTGCTTGAACTTTGACTTTAGAAATTTTAAGATTATATATCATTCATCTTTAGTCTCACCTTTTAAAAAATATCTATTTTCTGTATATGAGTGTTTTGCCTGCATGTACGTAAGTGTATCCATGTTGTGCAGTGCCCGAGAAGGTCAGAAGAGGGGGTCAGATCCCCTGGGATTAGAGTTATATATGGTTGTTAGCCTCCATGTGGGTGCTGGGATTTGAATTGGAGTCCTCTGCAAGAGGACTGGAGTTCTCTTAACCGCTGAGCCATCTCTCCAGTCCCCTAAGTCTTATCTTTTATATATCTAAAATACCTTCCTCAATTCCTTCATAACATACAAAAAAAAAAACTTTCTTATTTCTCCATTCCATTATGGAAACATTTAGCCATCTTAATATTCATACCTAAATCTTTATTTTTTGTGTGTTTTTGAGACAGGATCTCCCTAGCTGGCCTGAACTCACTCTGTAGACCAGGCTGCCCTTGAACTCACAGAGATCCGTCTACCTCTGCCTCCTAAGTGCTAGGATAAAAGGCATGCGCCACCACGCCCAGCTTAAAGACAGTTCTTAGCCACCATGTGGGTGCTGGGACTCTACCTGGGGTGTTCTGCAAAAGCAGTCTTCACTCTTAACTACTGAGCCATCTCTCCAAACCTTCTTTACTGAAAAATATTTCCATTCTTACATCCTTCTAACATTCTCTTACTTATCTTAATACCATGAGACATAAGTAACATTAATAAAGCTACTGTCTGTTGTGAGGACTTTTAACATACCTGTCATGAATTTCTAATAACAAAATAATGATTTCACAGCAGCAAACAATAAAGCCAATTGCACAATATAAGTTAAAGCTGGAATTTCTTGGTGGAGCCTAAAATAAATCACAGAAAGAATTTGACTAGTATGGTCTGAATCAATGACATTTGAGCAAGCAAAACTTTTTTTTTTTTTTGGTCTTTTTGAGACAGGGTCTCCCTGTAGCCCCAGCTGTCCTGGAACTCACTCTGTAGACCAGGCTGGCCTTGAACTCACAGAGATCCGCCTGCCTCTGCCTCCCGAGTGCTAGGATTAAAGGCATGCGCCACCACGCCCGGCACAAGCAAAACTTTTTATAGTCCAATTTGAATTGCCTAAGATTACATCAACATATTTTAAAATGGGTCCCCAGAAGTTCACAGGGATTTTAAAAATGTTTTATTACATTACAGAGATAAGCAAATTCTCTATTATCTTTGGGCTAAACAGGGACCTGGCTTGCCTCTTATTGTAGCAAAATAGAGATTCTCTTAAGTTGATTTTACCATAGAATCTTTATATCATGAAATAAGTGATATTTCTGAAGGTAGCATCATATTTCTTAGCTGGTCTCAAGGATATAATACTTTCATTATAGAGTTGTTTTTATCTTCCTCTTGGTCACCGAAATGGGGGCCAAACCCCATTTCCAGAGCTAGCTTCCCTATTGATTTCAAAAGAGCACATGACGATTTACTAATATTCAAAAATGGACATCTGCACCGGGCATGGTGGTGCACGCCTTTAATCCTAGCACTCGGTAGGCAGAGGCAGGTGGATCTTTGAGAGTTCAAGGACAGCCTGGTCTACAGAGTGAGTTCCAGGCCAGCTGGGACTACAGGGAGAGCCTGTCTCAAAAAGACCAAAAAAAGACATCTGCTTCTTTTAAAATTTTTAAATCTATTAGATTTTGAATTGTTGTTCTTTGATATGGTTAAATTTTTATAAGTTCATGAGTATGTAGCAGTTAGCACTCATAATCAAGGGAAATCAAGCTAATAAAGTATCTGCCTTTACTAGAGCCTAACTTCAGTTTCTCCTTGGCTATATTTGGGGTGACAAGATGTTTGAAGGCTTATACCCACATTTAGTTAGCTTATGTCTATAAATGGAGGCAAGCCAAAGTATCCCCTCTCCTGTGGTGATATTTCCCAGTAGAGGCCATTTTCATTCTCTGGCTAAACTTCATGTGAATGCAGAAAATCAGAGATCTAGGTCAAAGGGATACAGGCTAGAGCTGTCTTGTTACCCTGTTTAACGTCCCTTGTTTTGCTCTCTAGAGCTTTATATTTCTCTCTTCATGTTGCACGGTGAGGAGCGAGGCCTCACCAGGTGTAGCTGCTTAATCTTACTGACAGGACTTGAATTTTCCTGTATCTCATCCTTCTTTATTAGTAACCCTGAAGAAGGTAGAGCCTATTTGGAATAGTTGTACTTGCTGTTGAGCCTCCTAATACATTGTGACCTTAGTGAATCTTTATAGAACTTTTTTTTTTGCCTTCCCATTTTTTTTTTTTATTGATGCTTTGTGTATTTCATACATCTTTTTCCAATTCAGTTCAGGCGTATATCCCCTTCCCTTCACCCCGCCCCACCCCTACCCATCCCAGATCATGCATTCTGCCATAACTTTTCTGCATCTTTCTGGGTTTTTTTGTTGTTGTTTTGTTTTCATTTTTTTTAACAATAAGTGATAATTTGTGAGTACAAGCATCCTTCATATCAAACCAATTTGCGAGCAGTTATGCCCAAACCCATACAGCTCATGGGTCCCACCATCCAGCAGGGGGGGCTTGTATGTTCAATCAAGTTGATCAAATGAGTGTCCAGTCTATATTGTTGTAGTTTCACCTTTCACCCCAATCACAGCCCTTACATTCTACCG
>VZQC01007265.1:406537-519339 GCA_009823505.1 Rhizomys pruinosus | reverse complement strand
ATATATATACAACGGCTTGTGCTCAATAAATTTAGACCTTGACAAAAGCTCGCAGGGTCTCCTTTTCTCTCTCGCCCATCTTCACAGGTCTGGGGTCTCCTTCGGGTACCTGCGATTACTGCCCCCGCAGACAGGGGACAGTTCTGGATGTTCTCTTAATCCTCTGGATACTCTCTCCTCAGTTCCAGTTGTTGGTGGGGGGGTGGGGGGCTGGGGGGGGTTGTTATTCCTGACTTAGCCCGCGCCCCGGTACCTGCCCTGCAGCAGTGGCGGGCTGCTCCCTGCGCAGGACCAGCCAATGGCGGCTATGCCTGACCCCAAACCCAGGACCAGCTTGCGACTACCGGGGGGCGGGGCCACCCAGCCGGGCAGTCATGCTGCTCTGGCGGGATCTAGGAGTCAGATCTAGGCCCCTCTGCCACCACTCAGCAAATCAATTGTCCTGCACCTGTGGGTCACTGCCCTAAGTTTTTACCTGCCCTGCAGCAGTGGCAGGATGCTCCCTGCGCAGGACCCTAGAACTTAATTTTTGCCTGGTTAAATTGATACTATCTGTTCAAGTCCCACCATTCATAAATCTTTTGGACTAAATACTGGTCTTACACATACTGAGGAAGTCAACCAACTTTGATTTATTGTAAGTTAAGGACTGTATTGACTTCTTTGTGGGTTATTTAAATCCCCTTAAACATTCCTTTTGACCTTTTAAAAATGTATAATTTTACTGGGACAATTGATGCTGGTTAGCTGGAACTGAAAAATCTGCTGTGACTAACAAGAGACCAGCATCATTGTGGCGAAATATTCTGGAAAGAATTTCCTCAGGATCAGCACACAGAAGCTGTGGTCCAGAGGGGGGCCTTCCCTTCCCCCCCCCCAAGCTGGAAGCAGGGCTTGGTAATTCCCTGAATGGTTCTGGTGTTGAAAATGTGGCAGATGGCCTAGCGGTTAAGAGCGCTGACCACTCTTACAGAGGACCCGGGTTCGATCCCCAGCACCCACATGATGGCTGAGAACCGTCTGAAACTCCAATTCCAGGAGAACTCCAGTTCCAGGGGAATCCGAGACCCTCTTCTGACCTCCGCAGCATTGCATGACACAGGTGCACAAACCTGCATGCAGACAGTACATTCATACACATACAGAAATAAATAAAATTAAAAAAATATTAAAAAAAGAAAATGTGGCAGAGACCTAGAGAGCAGCTGAGGCTTGGTACCCTGATGCAGTGAAAACACCCCCAGGATTGCAAGGATTCATGGAGAGAGTCTGAGGCTTTGTACCTTGAGGCCAGAAGAGCCCATTGGTTCAGTTTCAGTGGAGACCACAGCTTTTTGGAGATGCTAGGACCATGGGATGACCAACAAGGGCAGCAGCAGGTGTGGAATGGAGTCAGCCTGGGCCTGCAAGACAAGCTGCATGTGCTGTGGACATCAAAGAAGTAGAGCTGCTGAAAACTTTTGGAGCCCAGAAGATTGTGAGTGAATCCCAGATGTCCAGCCTTGAGCTACTTCAATGGACTAAGGTTTTGTTTAAGTGTGTCCAATTCTTCCTTTGAAATAAAACAGTATTTAACTTGTTTTTAATTTGCAGGAGCCTACAATTTGAGAGACTTTTAGAAGAGACTTTGAACTTTTAAATGTTTGAGTTTTTTTAATTAAAGGACTGGGGGACTTTTAAAATTGTACTGTTTTATGTTGTGATATTAACATCATACCTTGAGGATAAGAAATGGAAAGATTGTGGTTTAATGGTGGTGTGTTTGTGTGTAAAATTGACCAGCGGTCAATTGTGCTGGAGAGCTTTAGTTGTCAACTTGGCACCCCTGGGTTGAGGGAGCCTCGGTTGGGGAACTGCTTCCATTGGAATGGCCTGTGGCCATGTCTTTGGGGTATGTTCTTGATGGTTGAGTGATTTGGGAGGCCCCAGCCCACTGTGGGTAGTGGCACCCCTGGGCAGATGGTTCTGTATCGTATAAGAAATCAGGCTGACCATAGCCATGGAATCAAGCCAGTAAACCACCTTCCTCCATGGGCTCTGTTTCAGCTCCTGCCTCCAGATTCCTGCCCTGATTTTTCTACCTTGGGTTCCCTCAGTAATGAACTGTGACTGAGGATGTGTAAGCCAAATAAACCCTTTCCTCCCCAGGTTGGTATTGCTCAGAGTGTTTTTGTCACACCCATCAAAAGCAAACTAGAGCACTGTGGCAAGCTGGCTGGCTGGAATGATGAGATCCAGGATCAGTGAGTGATCCTGCCTCAAGAAATAAAGTGGAGAGCCATCCAGAGAGACACCTGATATCAGTTTCATTCATCCACTTGCACATTTACCCACAAATGAACATGTGCTCACATATATGTGAGTATGCATGCACACCACACAGATGAAGAGAAAAGAGATCATCCAAGATAATTTTGGCTCTCAATATACCACCCTCCATCTCTCCACAGTCCTGATGTTCTAGTTAGTTAATTGGTCTCGAGGACCTTCAACACAGATATGTTTTGATTCACAACTTACATGGGCATCAGCTTGAAGACAGTAGCAGTGTGTCACCAAACTACAAACTAGCTTGTATTCATCATTTATTTGCTATGCACAATTGCTGTCCCTACGCTCAAAAATTCTTTTCTTTTGTCCTGCCAATTCCCTAAAAAAATTTACTGCTTTTTGTTGATTATGCACTGATAAATGTCTCTGAGAATGTAAAAACAAAATGTATAATTTGTAGGTAAACATGACAAAAAAACAAGACGGTGAAAGTGTTTTGGCTCTGAGAGAGAGACAAGCTTGGAGATATGGGACAGAAAGAGGTGTTATTTTCAGCCTAGCCCATGCCAAACTAGGTACAGTGCTTCTAGTTAGTTTCTTGCATTGCTTTTACCCCAAGGAAGGGAGTTCCCAGGAAGGAAGGAGAACCTTGGTAGAAGGAACCTTAGTTGAGGAAATACCTGCATTGGATTGGCCTGTAGCCATGTCAAGGGAGCATTTTCTTGATTCTCGACTGTGGATGTAGGAGGTTTAAGCCTGCTGTGGCAGTGCCACCCCTGGGCAGGTGGTCCTATGTTGCATAAGAAAGTAGGCTGAGCACAGGCCGGGGGAGCAAGCTAGTAGGCAGCACTCCTCCATTGTCTGTGTTCCAAGTCCCTGCCTTGGCTTCCCTTGGTGATAGACTGTGATCTGTAAGCCAAATAAATAACCCTTTCGTCCCCAGGTTGGTTTTGGTCCATGACTTTATCACAGCAACAGAAAATAACTAGGACAAATTCCTTTGTGTAAATTTATTAATTTCCATACATGTATATAAGATTCAGGAGATAAAGAGACCTCCATAGTGAGAACGGAAAAATGAAAAAGAATGTGTAAGTTTGAGCACAGTTCCTTGCCGGGTAAAGAAGGTAAGAAAAGCATAAAGTGAATAAAGAATTATTAATGGGCACAGGTCAAACAAAAGCCTACTGCTTGTCGTTACATCACTTACTATAGGATGACTTCAAATGTCCAGAAACTCTCTTTTTCCTCAGGACTTTTCCAGGTGCCTATCCATAAGCACTCTGGTGCAAGCAAGCATCCAAAAGCTCCCTTTTCAGGGCTGGAGAGATGCTTCAGCAGGTAATAGCACTTGTTGCTCTTCCAGAGCACCTGAATTCCGTTCCCAGCACCCATGTGGCATCTAACTAGAGTCCATAAATTCAGTTCCAGGGGATCCAGTGGCCTCTTCTAACTTCCGCATGCATTGGTACTGGTGCATGCAGGCAAAACACTCATTCACAGAAAATAAAAATAAACTCAAAGCTCCTTTTTCCCCAGGACTTTTCCTCACACTACCCATGAGCACTCTTGGAGCAAGCTCTCAAGGAGAGCCTTACTCTTGCTCTCTCGTGATTACATGTGTAACTGGAGACATTCTATGTTTCACTTTTCCCTTGGGACTTTGCTGACCACTCATCTGTGAGTTTAGGGTCTCTTCCTCACAAGGGGCAGTACAAATGTGATATTACTCCACAAACATTTTAGTTACCTGAATAATAATTTTTAAAAGCCTAACTGTTAAATTTAGTTTTAGGAATGGGCCCACACTCAGAGGACTTCCATTCCTGAGATATCATTTGGAACTCTGTTGTGAGCCAGACCACACTCACATTTTTATTCAAAATGGTTCCTCCAGCTTCAGTTGGGTGAATACAAGCTTGCTCCTCCCTAATTTTAACTGAACATCTGGGCTTTCCATCCCTAGTTTTCTTACTCTTTCTTTCTTCTTTCTCTCTTTCTTTTTTCTTTTCTTTTCTTTTCTTTTCTTTCTTTCTTTCTTTCTTTCTTTCTTTCTTTCTTTCTTTCTTTCTCTCTTTCTTTTGGTATTTTTGAGACAGAGTCTCCCTTTAGTTCCAGCTGGCCTGGAGCTCACTATGTAGACCAGGCTGGCCTTGAACTCACAGAGATCCACCTGCCTCTTCCTCCCAGAGTGCTGGGATTAAAGTTGTGCACCACCATGCCAGGCCCATCCCTAGTTCTATACAATTTCATTCACTGACAGTTGTGTGTCCTTCCCGATCGCCACTGTGTGGGATGGAGAGGGATGCACTGCCCTTCAGTACTTCGATGTTTCCTCAAGCATACCAACATTTCTTCATTATCTTTTAGAGTGGAGTACCAAATTGAGGTTGTCAAGGAAATAAGATCTGGTGCCCAGTTGATATTTTCTGGGGAAGGGAGAGTCATTTTTTTTTTTTTTTTTATGGATGTGGCCGTTGATAGGATCCTCTTACATTTGTGGATGGCCCACACCCATTCACATAGGGGAAGCACTGAGTGGACTTATAGTGGGTTATAAAAACAGGACATGAAGTTGACTAGGGGACATGTTGGGAGGATATAGAGAGAACTGAAGGGATGAATTGGGGAGTATACAGCGTCATATTTCATTACACATATATGAAATGCATATAATGAGCATCTATGAAATTCCCAAGAATAAAGAAAAATAAAAAGCCATGCAAGGGTGGAGAGATGGCCTAGTGGTTAAGAGCACCAACTGCTCTTGCAGAGGATCCGGGTTTGATTCCCCGTGCCCACATGGTGGCTGAGAACCATCTGTAACTCCAATTCCAGGAGAACTCCAGTTCCAGGGGAATCCAACACCCTCTTCTGACCTCCACAGCATTCATACACATAAATAAAACAAAATAAAATAAAATTTAAAAAGCTATGTAAGTGTGGCTTGGAGGGAGCATTTTCTTTTTTAGAAATCAATAGGGAAAGAAGGTGATGCTATTGTTCACTGGAGGCAAATCGATGCAAAACAGAAGAATGCTCATGTAGTACGGCAGGGACGGCACAGGCCTTTCAGCAGCAGCAGCAGCAGCAGCAGCAGCAGCAGCAGCAGCAGCAGCAGATCAAGGTTAGGAGCAGTTCTCAATTCCAGGAGAGGGAGAGGAGAAGTAAATCAATTCTGTGGAAAATTGACAAGATGACTCGGTGCATTCCTAACCTGCTGAAGGATTTCCCTTTACCCTCTGCTGTCTGGCACACATAGCCTCTTCTCTTCAGTGCCTCACACACTTAGTGTGAGATACCTGGTTCCCTTGGTATCCCTGCTTAAGGTGCAATGCAAACACTAGATTTATACTAGGATGGATGAGTGCCACAGGAAAGAAATGTAATTGCTTTGCCTATTCAGCAATGAACAGCTATTCCCTTTGGAAACTCAGCTTGCTTCATTTAGACCCAAACATGCTGGGCAGATGCAGATGATTAACTCACAAGCATGTGATACAAACAGATATCTTTCTTTTCTATGCCCCATTTTTAAAATTTTATTTATTTATTTTCTATGTGTATGAGTGTACTGTCTGCATGTAGGTTTATGCACCCGTGTCGTGCAATGACACGGAGGTCAGAAGAGGGTGTCGGATTCCCCTGGAACTGGAGTTCTCCTGGAATTGGAGTTACAGACGGTTCTCAGCTGCCATGTGGGTGCTGGGGATCGAACCCGGGTCCTCTGCAAGAGCAGTCGGTGCTCTTAACCACTAGGCTACCCTCTCTCCAGCCCCATGCCCCATTTTTTATAATGTAGTAGCAAGCTAATGCATGCTATTCTGCTGAACATGACCATCTTTTCAATGTAAGGATTTGCTGAGCATTGCCATTACTTAGAATGTGTGCCAGGTGTAGGGGTGCACCTTTAATCCCAGCACTGTGGAGGCAGAGGCAGGCAGATCATTGAGAGATCTAGTCCAGCCTGATCTACATAGAGAGTTCCAGGCCATCTAGGGCTACAGGAAGACCTTGTCTCAAAACAAACAAACAAACAAACAAACAAACACACAAACAAAAAAACAATGTGGCTGGAGAAGTAGATCAGCAGCTAAGAGACTGGCTGTTCTTGCACTTGCAAAGGACTTGAGTTCAGTTCCCAGAACCCACATGGCATCTATGACTCCAGTTCCAGGGAATCTGACACCCTCTTCTGATTTCTGTGGGCATTGCATGACATGGGTACATTTATCTATATGTGAACTCTACACTCATACACATAAAATAAATAGAAATAATAAATAAAAGTTAACAAAAACAAAGAAGTAGAAGGTGTGTGGCAATTAGACTAGACTACATTTTCACGTGAGATTCAGAAATTCTTTGGAAAGGTCTTTGTTGTTGTGTATGACTATTGAGTTGCAGTACTGTAACAGATGAAATTACAAGGTAAAATGGTTTAAATCATGTTGTTCTGGGGAGAGTACAAAGAAGTAGAGAAGAAAGGTAATTGATGTTCAAAGGATAATCCAGTATTGTCAATACCATGTTTTATGGAAGAAATGATACTACATACTCTAAGACTTTGAATATCTGTGATATTATTTGATGTGTTTATAATCTGCTTCTAACTTTCAATGTGGACTTCTGAACAAAATAAATAGTAACATTGGGACCTTTCTCAGAACCATAGAATCCTAGGATTGCAGTGTTCTTCTTTAGTGCAATAAAGAAATATTTGACTGTCTGGAGAGATGGCTCAAAGGTTAAGAGCACTGGTGCTCTGGAAGAGGACCTAGGTTTGGTTTCCAGCATGCATATGGTGGCTAAAAACCATTCATCGTGGTGGCACACACCTTTAATCCTAGCACCGGGGAGGCAGAGTCAGGTGAAGCTTTCAAGGCCAGCCTGGTCTACAGAGCGAGTTCCAGGACAGCTGGGGCTACAAGGAGGCCCTGTCTTGAAAAGACAAAAAAAATTCATAACTCCAATTTTAGGGTGCCTTCTTATGACCTTCACCCACATTGCAGGCATGTGGTGCACTTACATACATGTAGGCAACACACACATATATACATAAAATATACTAATTTGGGGGTCTTCTTGAGACAGAGTCTCTCTGTAACCCCAGCTGGCCTGGAACTCGCTATGTAGACCAAGTTGGCCTTGAACTCACAGAGATCCACCTGCCTCTGCCTCCTGAGTGCTAAGATTAAAGGCCTCCACTGCACCTGGGAAAATACTACATTTTTAAAAGAAATATTAGAATAGATATAACAGGAAAATCAAGAGTTTCAAACAATCTGTTTAATATAACCTATGTATTTTTATTTTATACGCATGAGCATTTTTGCCTGCATGTATATAATTGGACCTCTGCATTCAGTTCCTGTGGAGACCAGAAGAGGGCATTGGATCCCTTGGAACTGGAGTTATGGATGTTTATTAGCTGCCATGTGGGTGCTGGGAAATGAACCGGGGTCTTCTGCAAGAGCAGCCTATGCTCTTAACCGCTGAGCCATTTCTCCAGCCCGAACATGTATTATTTTTAAGGATAATTTATTGCATACGTTTAAATAGTGATAGAAATAAATCTAAATTCTTGGTTTAGCCAAAAGAAAAGAAGATAGAACTACTATCCAGTGATCCCACTCACTACTGGAATATATCTTTATCTATATCTATATATGTATATATAGATATAGATATAGATATATAGATATATAGATATAGATATAGATATATATCTTCATGTGCTACAGAGACATCTAGGTTCCCATGTTCACTGCAACCCAATAGCTAACAAATAGAAGCACTGTAAGTATTGATCAATGCTATATGGATAAAACTGGTATACATGTATAGTAGAATACTGTTTAATCATCAAAATAATGAAATGTTATTGTGAAGATCATTATGTTGAAATATGGCAGGCAGAGAAAGACAAGTATTATAAGAGCACTCTTTTGTGGGGAATTTGGGGAATTTGAAAGAGTTGCTCTCATAGAAGCCAAGGGTAGAACAGTAGTAACTGGACACCAAGGGTAATGGGTTAGTTACAGTTAGATAGGAGCAGGTAGTTTAGTGTGCTACTGTTCAGTGTGGTGACTATAGATAACAATCATCTTTCTACTATACATTTCAGAAGAATAGAAGAAAGTGCTTCTAAAGTTTTTTCAACCATAGTGAAATGACAAAGTGTTTGAGAAGATAGATAGGTTTAATTTGATTTGAACATACACAATGCATACAGATACCAAAATACCACATTATCTCATTATTATTTAAATTTTTGTTTTCATGTACCAGTTAAAAACTAAATTAAGGTTCTGGAGAGATGGGTCAGTGATTAAGAGTACTGGTTGTGGCCGGGCATGGTGACGCATGCCTTTAATCCTAGCACTTGGGAGGCAGAGGCAGGTGGATCTTTGTGAGTTCAAGGCCAGCCTGGTCTACAGAGTGAGTTCCAGGACAGCTGGGGCTACAGGGAGACCCTGTTTCGAAAAGACAAAAAAAAAAAAAAAAAAGAGTACTGGTTGCTTTTGCAGAGGACCTGGGTTAGTCTCCCAGCATCCACAAGGAGGCTAATAGCTCTCTGTAACTCCAGTTCCAAGGGATCCTACTCTCTCTCTGGCCTCTAAGGGTATTGCATGCATGGGTATGCTTATATACATGCAGGCAAAACACTCATACATATAAAATAAAAATAAATTTAATTTTTTTAAAACAAAATTAAATTTACAAGATTTCTTGACTAAAGTCTTTTCTGCTCTATGCCATTACAACTTTCAGAGACTTTAATATTTTTTTCACCATTTATTGCTGTTTTACTAGGGAACTCCTTATACCTCCATTATAGAAATCCCAATACAAAATTTTAGAGTTAATAACACCAACTGCTCTTGCAGAGGAACTGGGCTCAAATCACAGCACCCACATGGCAGCTAACAAACACACCTAACTCCAGTTTCAGGGCCTCTAACGCTCTCCTCTGTCCTCCTTGGGCATTGCCTGACATGAGTGCACTTACATACATGCAAGCATAACACTCACACACAAAAGAAAAACAAACAAACAAACAAACAAACAAACAAAAAAACAAAATTTTAAAGGCTTACTAAAGCTAAAGGAAATCTAGAAAAGGTCAACTAAAATGAATATGAAGAAAGTAGTCATTTCTGGGGCTGGAGAGATCTTTCAGTGATTTAGAGTATTGGCTGTTCTTGTAGAAGACCAGGGTTCGAATCCCAGCACCCACAGGGCAGTTAACAACTGTCTATAATTTCAGCTCCAGGGCATCTGATGCCCTCTTCTGTCCTCCACAGACACTTCATGACACAAGTGCACTTACATACACGCAGACAATACACTTATACACATAAAGTAAAAATAAATTAAAAAAATTTAAAAACAGTTTAAAAAGTAGTCATTTCTATACTATGAGAGAGACTTTCTCACATTTTCAAATGAAGAATGTGAGATAGAAGTCGTTGATACAAACCACTCTGGGATCCATACCATCAAACTGTTAAACTTACCAGGCTTTCAATTTTTATTTCAGGTATCTATTGTCACTTTTTTTGGTCTTTTGTCATCATTAAAGATTTGATTATCTGGTTTAAGTACATTATCTTTACCACCAATATTAGCACTTCACTATTTTAATATTTGAGATAGTAACCAAGCATGACTCAGGACTCAGTTCTTCAGCCTCTTCACCTCCAGGAACTTATCTTCTAGTTCACTACAATTATCTACTCCCATTTCATGTCTAAGAACAATTACTGAACCATTAACAAAATTCCTGTTTCAACCATACTACTGTCTGAATATAACCATACTACTGCCTGTCTTTCCAGCTCATTCCTGTAAAGTCTTTTATTGAGCTGACTGGGTCCCCAAGGCCACGGATCTTAATTAGTTACCACTGCCCATCTCTTCAACTATGCCCTCTTGTCCTCTTTACCTAGTCTACTTCCCTTGCTAATTTTCTTTTTTTTTTTTTTTTCAGACCAAAAAGGTCCTTCCTTTATTTCATACACTTAACACAATTAAGCACAGACATATTTCCCCTTCCCCTCCCCCCCACCCCCACCCCATTCCAGCTCATTCCTGTAAAGTCTTTTATTGAGCTGACTGGGTCCCCAAGGCCACGGATCTTAATTAGTTACCACTGCCCATCTCTTCAACTATGCCCTCTTGTCCTCTTTACCTAGTCTACTTCCCTTGCTAATTTTCTTTTTTTTTTTTTTTTNTTCTATACTATGAGAGAGACTTTCTCACATTTTCAAATGAAGAATGTGAGATAGAAGTCGTTGATACAAACCACTCTGGGATCCATACCATCAAACTGTTAAACTTACCAGGCTTTCACTTTTTATTTCAGGTATATATTGTCACTGTTTTTTGGTCTTTTGTCATCATTAAAGATTTGATTATCTGGTTTAAGTACATTATCTTTACCACCAATATTAGCACTTCACTATTTTAATATTTGAGATAGTAACCAAGCAATGACTAGGACATCAGTTCTTTCAGCCTCATTCACCTTCCAGGAACTTATCTTCTAGTTCACTACAAGTATCTATCTCTCCATTTCAATGTCTAAGAACAATACTGAACCATTAACAAAATTCCTGTTTCAACCATCACTACTGGTCGAAGAATAACCATACTACTGCCTGTCTTTCCAGCTCATTCCTGTAAAGTCTTTTATTGAGCTGACTGGGTCCCCAAGGCCACGGATCTTAATTAGTTACCACTGCCCATCTCTTCAACTATGCCCTCTTGTCCTCTTTACCTAGTCTACTTCCCTTGCTAATTTTCTTTTTTTTTTTTTTTTCAGACCAAAAGGTCCAGCCTTTTATTGAGCATGTTAACAGGTTTAGTCAGAAAGACCGAAGCCTACATCATCATCAGACTCCTCTGATTCTTCTTTCTTGGCTTCCACTTTCTTCTCCTCAGCTGGGGTGGCAGCAGTAGAGGGGGCAGGACAACCAGCTGGGGCAGCCCCAGCTGCTGGAGCAGGTCCACCAGCCCCTACATTGCAGATGAGGCATTGGCCAGGGCTTTTGCAAACAAGCCAGGCCAAAAAGGTTCAACATTGACACCAGCTGCTTTATTTATTTTTTTTTTTTAATTTTTTTTTAAATTTTATTTATTTATTTATTTTGTATGTGTATGAATGTCTGGTCTGCATGCAGGTTTGTGCACCCGTGTCCGTGCAATGCCGCGGGAGGTCAGAAGAGGGTCTCGGATTCCCCTGGAACTGAGTTTCTCCTGGAATTGAGTTTCAGACGGTTCTCGGCGCCATGTGGGTGCTGGGATTGAACCCGGTCCTCTGCAAGAGCGGTCGGCGCTCTTAACCGCTAGGCCATCTCTCCAGCCCCGACACCAGCTGCTTTAATAAGAGCATTGATCTTATCCTCCCTGACGGCGACCTCATCGTTGTGCAGGATGAGGGAGGAGAAGATGCAGGCGAGCTCGGACACGGAGGCCATGCAGTTGGACACGGAGGCCGTGCTGAGAACTTCGGCGCGGTGCTAGTCACCGCAGGATGAAGTGAGGGCCTCACCCCAACGCGGCCTTAGCTTCCTCGGAAGGACCGAGCACCTTAGGCGGCAGCTGAGGAAAGGTAATTTTCATTTTTTTGCAAACATCCCAAACTCATTCTCTTCTCTCTTGCTGCATTATTCTCATATATTCTCTTATTCTCTCTCTCTCTCTCTCTCTCTCTCTCTCTCTCTCTCTCTCTCTCTCTCTCTCTCTCTCTCTCTCTCTCTCTCTCTCTCTCTCCTCACAGTTCCAGGATCTAGTCCCATCAAGGTAGGGAAGTTAATCAGCTGCTCACACTGCATCTGAATGCTGACCCCGTGCTAATCTCATCTTCAAAATGTTAAATCCAGTTCCCTGTCTACTCAGCACCAGAGCAGAGCAGCTGGACATATCCCAAGAAGAATGGACATATGTGCTGATAAGTCTCACCTTAAATGTATGATGCTTAAATGCAAGTGGTCATCAGGGGCTGTCCAGAAGCATATAGATATCCCTGATCAGCTTGAACAATTCACATAGCTATTCTGTTGTCTGTCCAATTCTTTTAAATAGGGTCTCATGTAGCCCAGGCTGGCCTCTAACTTGCTATGTAGCTGGGGATAACCTTGAACTTCTGACCGTCCTGCCTCCATCTGCCAAGTGCTGAGTTCACAAGCACATGGCACCACATTCAGTTTTATGCAGTGTGGGGAATCAAAGCCAGCATTTCATGCATGTTGCACAAGCCTCTAAACTACATTCCTGTTCTGTTTGTTCCATGAAAACATTAACCAGCTTCTCTACTCATTCTTATTTCAAAACTTTTCTTTGTCTCGAAACAACACAGAAACAAGCAGAATTCATGCAAACCTATACCTAAATGTAACAGCCTGTTGTAGTGCTATGTACTCTTCCTCCATTTTCTTAAAGCACCAGATGTGTCTAGGGTTAATTGACCCAAAAGCATATTATATCTTCTTACGGTTTGGGTCTGAAATGCTCCCCCTTGGTTGAGGTAGTGTACCTGGGATAGCGTGGGGCCTGCTTAGGGGAAGTGGATCACAATGGGCAGACCTACTCTGTTTCCGATCCATTCTCTCTGCTTCCTGATCTACCAAGATGTGAACAACCCAAGACCTCATGGGCCAAGCTGCTCTAGATTCCATGCCTTCCCTGACATGATAGAGTCTGTAGCTGAAACTGGGAACCAAATAAACCCCCTTTCCTTACTTTACACCTGCCAGGTATTTTGTCACAGTGATGAGAAAAGTAATTAATCTATATCCCATCCCATGAGTGTACTTAAAGAGTCTGACCTGGTGATTACCCCTTCTTTATCACTTTCCCTCTCTACTCTCAGATCTCTGGCAAGAGCTCCCAAATATCCCATCTTTCATAACATCACATCACACCCTCAACTCTTGTTGGCAAACCCCTTGAAAGGATTATTCATCCTCATAACCTCTACATTGAATTCGTTATTTCTTTTTTTGAGATTTTTGTTCTCACTCTCCACTGAAGCAGCTCTTTACAAATAATTATTCTGTTCAAATTCCTAGAACCAAAGAGTAGTGTTTATCTCTCTTAATAGCTTGGAAGTTTGATCCACTGAAACACTTTCTACCCTCAGCTTCCCAGCACCACATGCCCCTGGCCTTATATCTAACCCCATCATGCCTCCTCCTTGTCTGAGTTGCTGGGCTCTCCAATACCACAGTGCTGAAAGCTTCACGGTTTGATGGTCGCAGCCCTGCTCTTCTCAGTCTTTGTCTCCTCCTGGTTCACCTTCATCAAGCCCTGCAGATTGTCACTGTGTAATGACAAACCACATAAATGTCAAACTCCAGACTTTCCTGCCTGGCACCACACTTGCATTTCCACTTAAGTATGTCGAGTAGAAACTTACATTAATGGGTCCCCCAAAGGAGCTCTTGATTCTCTTCCTGTACACAACTTTTTTCTTTTTTTTTTTTTTTTTTTTGGTCTTTCGAGACAGGGTTCTCTCTGTAGCCCCAGCTGTCCTGGAACTCACTCTGTAGACCAGGCTGGCCTTGAATTCACAAAGATCTGCCTGCCTCTGCCTCCCAAGTGCTAGGATTAAAGGAGTGTGCTACCATGCCTGGCCCCCCATACACAACTTTATCTTTACCTATGTACCCCAATCTCAGTAAATTCTCAGAACTTCTGCCCCCTCAGGAAGATTACTGATGCCTAACTTGTGTCTTTCACCTGTAATTGATTAAAAATCCTGCAGTTTCCACCTTCATTCTTAGCCATTATCATCACTTCTAGAATATTTAAATAGCCTCCTTACTGAATTCCTTTCTAAAAACTCTAGCCTTCAACTCTTTTCTCTGTATAATAAATAACCAGAACATGTATTTTCCTATTGATGGTTAGAGTTTGGTATGCTAATGAATTATTTACTTTTATTTAACCCTCCTCTAATTCACTTAAGTTGTTCAGTTTATTTTAATGAATATTTTCATGCATTTTAAAGTTAATCCTGCCTTTCCGTTTGTTCCAGAAGTCCTTAAAATCTTTTCAATGGATGTCTTCTCCAAATGATTTTGGTTTTGTTTTCCTTTCTTTGTTCTTTGTTCATTTTGTGTCCTTGGGGATAATCACGCGCTTCTTCCTCCAAAAAAAAAAAAAAAAAAAAAAAAAAGTATGGAATTACTGAGTGAACAAAGTGTAAAGATAGAATCCCGAGTCTTTTGGTTGTGATTTGACTTTTTTTTTTTTGCCTGGCAATAAATAGTTTAATTTTTGCTTATGTTGACAAATCATTTCAAGTTTATTTCCTTGTTTGCTATTTAAATACAAAGCTAAACCACAAACAAGTACAACCAGGAAATTTCAACTCACAGTTCCACCCTCCTGTCGGATCTTCCTTTCAGTCTCAGACTACTGACCAGGCTGGTAAGACTTTCTTAGGTAGCACCATCATGAGGCTAAGGGGTAGGGTGAGGGTGTTAGGGACAAGGTTAAGTCTCTATTCACATTTCCCTGGCTCCTGAGCCCCAGCCCCTGGATTGACGGTGACCAGTGGGGACCAGCCCTCCCTAGTGAGGGAGGATGCCACCTAATCCTGCTCACACTCCAGATAAAAACTTGAGTCTCATCCTGGTTTCTTGGCTACTTTGCCTTGCTGGGTGCCAGGTAGCTCTGGTACCGCACCCATCAGATGCCTGATGCTACCTAGTGGTGGCTGAGATCCTGGGCTGGCAGGCTCACACTTCATGGCTGCGTTATCTCAGGACACCAAGGGTTCTAACAAACAGAAGGCCTTGACAGCAGGTCCAGAACTTTCCATGCAGCAGAATTGGGGTGTAGGGGACAATTGGGCTTAGTCATTTCTGGTCCCACTACAAAACTTTACTTCTGATTAGGATAGAGGACCATCTCAAATCTTCTCTGCAAAAACCAGCCAAACAAAAGGCAAAACAAAAGAATCTCAAAAGAAAAGAAAAACGCAGCCATTTCACTCACTTCAAGGCCTATATACATGTAAGTTGTTTACTGTGGGGTTTTTTCTTTTTTTAAAATGTTTTTTATTTATTTATTTTTAAATAAATTCAGTGTTCACATTTCTATAAAGAATTAATGCAGTTTCAGGAAACCTGCCCCAGCAGGGCAGGGCAACAGTGCTTTTCCCACCTGCCTCAATCTGATTGCCCACCCTGATGCTTCAAGGTGCCTGGAAAAGCTGTAAGCCTGTGGAAGAGGTCTGTCTGCCTCAGGCCCGGACTTCGGGGCTCAGTAAGCTTTGGAGAAAGCAGAGGGGAAGACTAGCTTACTGCAAAACCTTTTTTAAAAAATATTCATACACTTCAAATGTATGTGCCTGACGAGACCTTGGGGACAACAAGAGCTTGGAGACGTCCAGTCCAGGCTGTGCATGGGAGGCAGTGGTGCCCTCACACCCACCTGTCCTTGGACAGGGTGCAGGGGAGTCCTGGCTTTCAAACTGGGGCAGAGCCTCACCCGGCTTCCTAGTTCATGCTTGACTCCTTCCTCTAAAACCTGTGCCGAGTCTTTGACTGCACGGGAAGCACAAACGTTCAGCTTGTATGCAAAAGGTACAAAAACAACTCGAATATAAAAGTTTTGGTAATATAAGGCCATCTGTTCAAGTCTACCTTGGAAACCTGTAACAGATATTTAAATACTACAGTGAAAAGGCATCTTTAATATACTTTTTAAAAACATTTGAATTTGCTAAGATTAAGTATGCGTGTAAAAAAAATCATTTCCCTTTGAGGGCACTCTGTCCTTTGAAGGAGGGGAGGTGGTAGGGAGAGCAACACGCTGGTCAGTGCTTCAGCCAGGGGTGAGCCTAGATGGAAGCCTTGCTGCGGTCCGGTAGTCGTATAGGCGCTCCTCCCCGGCAGCCATGTCTCCGGAAGCGATGAGAACGAGGTGAGGCACGCCTTCAGTGTCGTGCAGTTTGGTCTGGCAGTTCCCACACTTGCTATGATTGATCAGTCTTCCCAGGCGATTCGTCTCTCGAGTGGCATCCACGCAATAGGTTTTGCTCAGATACTGAAAATAGTACATGTAAGCAGCCGGTGGAGGGGTCCTGTGCATACAGAGCCTCCCTTTTCTTGGCATCAGTGATCTCGATAAGGTCCCCGTGGTACTCTACCACAAAGTCTCCTAGGGAGAACTGCTTGGTGGCAATCACACCCCTGCCTTTGCCATCAATGAGATCAATCTTCATGCCTTCTTCCTTTCCACTCTCAATCAATTCGTCAATTTTTTTCCTTTCTTCAGACTGAAGCTCAGCTTTGCTCTTCCTGGAGCTCCTTCGGACGGGGTAGAAATCTGTAAGTTTGAGATTCTGCTGTTTTTCCTTGAGCTTTCTTCCGAGGAGCCTGCTTGCCCTTGGGGGCTTTTTTAGGGCTTGTTTGGCCAACATTGTGTTGGTTGAATCACAGGACGGGGGTGGAGTTTTTGGAGATTCTGCTGCTTCAGTCTTTTGGTTTGGAAATGGTGCCAGGGGACCTCTCCTGGTATCTTTAATCTGTTCCTCTGATTTCATGGTGCTTCGGATCGAATTCCCAGCACTTCTTTTCTCTTCCCGCTTCCTGTAGATTCCAGCCTATGGTTTCCCCTGGCATTTGACTTCATGATGGACAACTGAGTTCTCTTCCTGAAGGGGGGACCGCATTCCAGAGCATTTGTTCTGGCTCATGTAGGTGTAGATCTTTGACTGCCCAGCAAACACGTTCTCCCCGTCGGTGCAGGGCCTCCCCGGGCCCCTCCGCTCCACCATCTTCCACCCCGGGGCTGTCGCTGCCACCGCTGCCACTGCCGACGCCTCCACCACGCGGGGCTTGGACATCTTTCTGCCTCTAGCCATAGCCGGGCTGTGTCACCGCCTGGGATCTCCCTGTGATTTGACTTTTATAAAGTAAATACCAAATGGAAATATTTACTTTGGCATTTGGTTAAAGAGTTTGTTTAAAAAGGGTTCTTTTTTTTTGGCCTCATCTTTGGTTGTTAGCTATTTTTTGTGGGTTGTTTATTGTGATATGTTAATCACTTAGGACAAGCTTGCTGTTGAAATATGCTAAAAGGAGTCATCTCTCAGGCAGGTGGAAAAGATCCTTTATATTCCCAGGTGAACCATGGTAGATAGGCAGTTTGGCTTTAGGCTGAGAGATGAGACACAAAACAAACGTGCTGTCTTATTCTTTGTTTCCCAAGGCCTGGAACGGCCTCCTTTAGTGGGTTAACTTGTTACTTATTGACTGAGGGAAATTTCCACAGGTCCTGCTCTTCCCAGGATCTGACATTCTAGTATCTTTTCAGAGGCTCCCAGGTAGACTCATCTAAGCTCACACACAAACAATCCCCTCCCCTATAAGCTCTCTTCATGCCAGGGTTGTGTGGATGACAAGGGGTCTGTTTTCACAGAAGCCGTTTGATTCAGAAGCCTGAAGCTGGGTGTGGATGGATGGTACCTCATCGTCTCAGAATTCTCAGTGCTGAATGGAAGTTGATCCATCAGCCTGTGAGCTAAGCCTACAACAGGTATGGAGATCATGGGAGGTATTACCAAAGCAATGTCTTCCCCGAACACTGGAAGTGTAACTATATGTATTCAGATAGGAAGCGTAGACACATTCTTGAGCATGCTCAGTTTAAATTCATAGTTCAAGAAAACTATATCTTTGGCCATGTTTAGCTCAAAGTCATTCCTCAGTTTTGTCATACTTTTGGTAAGTCTTTGGTTCTTAAACTCAACATACATTGCCTACAAAAGAAATGTTTTAATCATGAAGACAAACAGATTGAAAGTACTTGCATTAAAAAACCAAAACAAAAACAGACATATCACACAACCAGTAGGAGTAAGAAGGCTGCACTCTGGCCTTCAAATACACATGACTGCTGGAGGCTATTTCTTTCTTTCTTTTTTTTTTTTTTAATTTCTGTATGTGTATGAATGTACTGTCTGCATGCAGGTCTGTGCACCTGTGTCGTGCAATGCCGCAGAGGTCAGAAGAGGGTCTCAGATTCCCCTGGAGCTGAAGTTCTCCTGGAATTGGAGTTTCAGACCGTTCTCGGCTGCCATGTGGGTGTTGGGGATCGAACCCAGGTCCTCTGTAAGAGCAGTCAGCGCTCTTAACCGCTAGGCCATCTCTCCAGCCCAGAGGCTATTTCTTAAAGGAATCCTTAGACGGTGTGCTGGGTGCCACTCCTGACCGGTCCACTCTGCTCTAGGTGGACACCCTCAGACAAGGTGGTAGATTTAGTAAGCTTTCATCGAGTGATAAGGAGAAGAAAGCTTCTGAGGGTTACAGTGAGTATCTCTCTCTGTCTCTTGTTATGCAAGGAGTAGGAGTCAAAGTAGGAGATCCATCCGTGGCTCTCTAGCTTAGCTACAGGACTGAAACACTGTGACTCTGAGGGGACATCTGTCTTCTAAACTAGGGGCTCTAGCTGAAGGGTCAGATATTCCTGGAACAGACCAGATGAGAGTGAGGGCAGGGTCTTCCTCTTGACCTCCCTCCTCACCAAGTCTCTGTGGTTGGCAGATTCCCTGCTCTCGTCTCTGAGTCCCTTTCTGGAGCTGTGCTTCTTGGCCCCAAGAAGTAGAACACTCATTTTTTTTTTTTTTTTTGGTCTTTTCGAGACAGGGTCTTCCTGTAGCTCCAGCTGTTCTGGAACTCACTCTGTAGACCAGGGTGGCCTTGAACTCACAAAGATCCTCCTGCCTCTGCCTCCCAAGTGCTTGGATTAAAGGTGTGTGCCATCACACCAGGCTGAAGTAAAACATTCTTAAAAGA
Organism: Rhizomys pruinosus; assembly: GCA_009823505.1. NCBI lineage: Eukaryota > Metazoa > Chordata > Mammalia > Rodentia > Spalacidae > Rhizomys > Rhizomys pruinosus. The sequence goes on along the minus strand of VZQC01007265.1, from coordinate 500,254 downwards.
AATCCAACCAGACCAATACCTTAAGCCTGACACACTACAGAGCCAGACAGGGTGACAGCTGGCTTTCAGAAATGTAAAATAATCAACTTGTGTCTTTTCAGCCACTAGGTTTGTGGTAATTTGCTATGGCAGCACAGAAAAATGATACTTTCCAGTTTTGGGTTTTGTTTTTGTTTTTTCGAGACAGGGCCTCCCTACAGCCCCAGCTGTCCTGGAACTCACTCTGTAGACCAGGCTGCCCTTGAACTCACAGGGGTCCGCCTGACTCTGCCTCCTGAGTGCTGGGATCAAAGCTGTGTGCCACCACGTCCGGCTACTTTCCAGTTTTTAAGTGGAGGAAACAGTGAGCTTTAGGAGGCAGAACATAGAGGTTACTGGATCTAAGAGAAAGCAACTACCAGTTCTGTCAAATAGTTCAGTTCCTACTTAAAAACAGAGCCCAAACCAATCTCCCTATGTTCCAAATCATTAGGAAAATACTGTTTATAATCTTACTGAAAATGAGGAAATTAACATTTTTTTTTAAATTTTATTTATTTATGTGTATGAATGTATTGTCTGCGTGTAGGTTTGTGCACCCATGTCGTGCAATGCCGCGGAGGTCAGAAGAGGGTGTCGGATTCCCCTGGAACTGGAGTTCTCCTGGAATTGGAGTTACAGACGGTTTTCAGCCGCCATGTGGGTGCTGGGGATCGAACCCGGGTCCTCTGCAAGAGCGGTCGGCGCTCTTAACCACTAGGCCATCTCTCCAGCCCGGAAATTAACATTTTCTATAAAACATTGCACTAAGGTGTGACTCACTGATGATGAAGTAATAGAGCCTTGTGCAGGAGATAAAGTATATGTGATTATGAATTTAGGCAGTTGGAAATGACTTTGCATAAGGAGTGGGATGGGCAAGCAATCAAATGGGGGAAGAAAGCCAGCGTCCCATTCTGAGGACGGAGTTGTCCAAAGCAACTTTCCACTGGCAAGAGACCAGGAAAGAAAGACTCACAGGCTGCCAAGGAGCTGTGGACAGAGCCAGGGTACAGAGTCTCACTTGCCACCACACTCGGTCCAGCAACACTCCAAGTAGGAGCCTTTTCCGTGTCATTTCACACGTCTTCTCTCTTGGCCTGTAAGACATACCTGCCATAACTTTCTTGAAATGAACTACTGAAGGCTGTTTCTCTTAGAACACTTTCCTAGCATGACAGGATATTTCTGATAGATTTGCCAATTTTCAAATTTCATCTGCAGAAACCTAGAGTGTTGAGGCCTTCCAAGACTAGAGGACGTAAAGTAGTACTGTCTCCTCAGCTATAGGAACTCTGCATGAAGAGGTTGATAGCTATGAAATTTGGGGGTTAAGATTTAATCTTAGAAAAGGTTTCTGCTTCTTAGAAAAGTTTGAACACTACTAAACCAGGTTAAACTTGTCAGACGTGCAGAGACTCTTTTCTGCCTCAGAAATGCTAAGATCTAACTAAAGGAGGTAGAGGATCAAGCACCTCTCAAGGCAGGATAGGAAGACAAGGAAAATTTAGGGGGAATGAGAAGGGAAAGAAGCCTTTCACTCTCCTCGGTTTACATATCTCATTGGTGAAAACAAAGAACTCAAACACAACTAAAAAGCATGTTATAAAGATTACTGTCCTAATTTGTCTTCCATTGCTGTGACAAAACACTCTGACCAACACCAACTTGGGGAGGAAAGGGTTTATTCATCTTACATCTCCTGGGTCACAGTTCATCACTCAGGGAGCCCAAGGCAGGAACTCAGGGCAGGAATCTGGAGGCAGGAGCTGAAGCACAGGCCATGGAGGAATGCTGTTTACTGGCTTGTTCCTCTGGCTCATGCCCAGCCTGCCTTCTTATACACAACAACCTGCCCAGGGTGGCACCACTCATTGTGGGCTGGGTACTCCCACACTGCTCGACAATCAGACAATACTCCTCAACAATCAGACAATACTCCTCGACAATCAGACAATACTCCACAGATGTGGCCACAGGTCAAGCCAATGGAGCCAATTCCCCAATTGAGGCTCCCTCAACCCAGGTGTGTCAAGTTAACACTAAAGCCATCCAGCACAATTACCTACATAGAAATGCTCATTTTTCTGAGATACCACAAGCAAGAATGTTAAAATAGTGATGTGCTATGTTTGCTTAAAACCAAAAATGCATGTGACCTTTGAGTTGAACCTAACCAGCATACCTGTAAACCTGGAAAATGGCCCCTCATAAACCACCTTAGAATTTCATTTGCAAAAGGAAATTACTTAAGCAAAGAGAGATATATAACTTAACTTTAAAATTTTACTCAAGGTTCAAACTTGGCTTAATCTTTGAACTTGCCTGGAAATGACAACCTTTAGCAACGTAACTTTAAAGATCACAAAATTATACACATAGTTATTAAGATATAATCTCTCTCCAAATGCTTGTTTTATTTTTTTTTAATTTTTATTTATTTCTGTATGTGTATGAAAGTACTGTCTGCATGCAAGTTTGTGCACCCGTGTTGTGCAATGCCGCGGAGGTCAGAAGAGGGCGTCGGATTCCCCTGGAACTGGAGTTCTCCTGGAATTGGAGTTTTAGACAGTTCTCGACCACCATGTGGGTGCTGAGGATCGAACCCGGGTCCTCTGTAAGAGCGGTCAGCGCTCTTAACCGCTAGGTCATTTCTCCAGGCCCAAATGCTTGTTTTAAATCTAAAATGTGTGCCAACTCTTTCTCTTACTTTTCTCAATAAATCCTACTTTGCTTCATAGCAACCCATCCTGAAATTCTTTTCTGTACCATAAATCAATCACAGGTAAGTGGGGGACCCTAAGCCGGGAACTTCTCAGGGTATAGCCAGCAGTATCAGGCTAGTCTCGCCTTGTGTTTCTGAGTTAGTCTGGCCTATGAATGATCTTCCGAGGTATTACTGGTGAGAACTGAGAGAAGAAACTTAGCCGTGTCCGTGACTTCCACAAAACAAACACCGGGTTTGTCTGCAGGCTTCAGAGCTCTAAATCTTACCACCACTTACTTAATAATAGGCAGCACCTTCTTCTTAGCCATACGTCTTGTCAAAGCAAAAAGTGAACTAGCAAAGAGGTGGGGAATGATAGGAAACATTCGCTTGAAGACTGCCCAGGATGAGTAGGTGTCTGACGGCCAGTGTTTCTTTCCACCTGCGGGACTCTGTAGGTTGAAGTTTGTGGGCAATTGTGAGTAAAAGTAACCAGGGGCATGCCTTCCAGAAGCATCTCCATGGGCTGGAGGGAAAGCTCAGCTATGAAAGGCTAAGGCTAACAACCAATTGTAAAAGGTTTGATTCCCAGAAGCATCTCCACTTTTCTTCAGGTATTTAAATCAGGGTGTAAACCTCTAGCAGACTTCGCTAAATGTTTTCTTAAGGATTAAAAGGAGTGCTCTTAAAACTTGTTAGCACTGAGTGGGCATTCTGAGAGTGTCCTCCATCTGCCTCTCAGCCCCCTCCTCCCCTTCCGCTCAACCTGCTCTTATCCCTTCAGAGAACTGTTTCACTGCTTGGAATTCCTGTTCCTTATCTTAAGCCGTACCCTTCCGTTTCCCATTGAGCAGTGCATATTCCCCCCAGCCTCCTGCAGTCCGAGGCTATGAATGACCATCACTAGGGATCTGCTCCCTGCTCTGGATGGCTTTGAGGAAGGAGCCCTGGTCCTTTTGAAAGGGCGGTAAAGGGCATGGTACTCCTTCAGGTCCAGATCACTCTCTGTACAATGAAGATCCTACTTAAGAAGGCAGCCACTACTTATCACTGGAAAAACATCATTTTTTTTCTTCAAACTAGCCAGTCTGTTCTATCTGGGAACCACAATTCTTATTGTCTTGATTGTGATTTTACAGCTTATAAAAGAATAACCTTAATCTAAATATCTTAAAGAAATTTGTCATCTTTCCTTGTGTGAATTCTTCAAATTGATGGTGTTTTCAAGTAATTATTATTTCTTCTTCTTCCTTCTTCTCTTCCTCTTCTCCCTTTTTTTTTTTTTTTTTTTTTTGTAATGGACCTTGCTTATTGCTTTGCAGAGTAGGGAGGCAGGCCAAGCACATGGAGTGTCTTAGAGCTTTTATTTGTAGATAAGCTATAGATTTCTAATATGCAATAGGGAGTGATGATTTATTTTAAAAGAATTTGAAACATAAATCGATCGTTAGTGAAGGTTCCAAATAAGAAGCCAGTGGCAAAAATGAAAAATAGAAGAGCAAAAGAATGTCAGTATGCACGGTGCTGGAGGGAAAATTTTCCAGGCATCATGGAGAGGCTATTCTTGGAGGAAGAAAAATGATTGTACAAAAATTAAAGCTATACGACAAAGCCTTGGAGCTGCTAACAGGAATGTTGAAGAAGAAAACAAGCTCTACAAAAGAACTGCACGTGCACTCCATTACCTTCTGACCTACAAGCACTTGTCTGCCATCCTGGAGGCTTTGAAACACCTGGAGGTAGTTACTAGATTATCTCCACTTTGTTGTGAGAACATGGCGAAGAGTGGAGCAATTTCGAAAATATTTGTTGTGATCCGAAGTTGTAATCGTAGTGTTCCTTGTATGGAAGTCATCAGCTATGCTGTTCAGGTTCTTCTGAATGTAGCAAAGTATGAGAAAACAACGTCAGCAGTTTATGATGCTAAAAACTGTATAGACACACTGTTGGAGCTTCTGCAGATGTACCAGAAAAACCTGGAGACAAAATTGCAGAGAAGAGTGGAAGCATTTTCACAAAAACATGTTGTTTATTGGCTGTGCTATTGAAGACAACACAGCGGGCTTCTGAAGTACGACGTAAACCTAAAGTTATTAACCACATTTCCAGTCTCTACAAATCCACAGCTCATAAACATAAAATGAATATGAAAGAATTCCCACAAAGCAGAATTTTTGTATAGGCTTTTCCTATAGTCCAGAAAGACCTGTCAGGACCCAAATAGTTTCAAGACTTCGTCCACATTGGGTTTTAAGACAAGACACTATGGAAGAAATCACAAATTCTCTGCAAGCTATTCGAATGGTGATGGATACTCTTGGCATTCCTTTTTAGCAATTGGGACCATTTCCGTGTGGGCTCCATAACAACCAATCATGAATAGATGAAGTGTTTTTATACTTTCAGTGTAAAACTTTTAAAATAAGACATGTTGGTGTCTTTATCAAAAATAAAATAAAAATGTATATATTAAAAAAAAAAGAAATAAATAAAATTAATAAAAAATATATTAAAAAAAAAATTTAAAGTCAAGACAGAGGAGAAGATCAGGTGTGGTGGTGTACACCTGTAGTGCCAGCACTGGAGGCTATGGTGGGAAGATTGTGAAGTAGAAGCCAGGCTAGGCTAAATAGCAAGACACTGCCTCTAACACACACACACACACACACACACACACACACACACACTTGCTCACATGCAGAGCAACGTATAGAGAAAAGGCAGATGTGGCAGAAAACTGTGAATCTTCAACGCAGACAGGATGTCCATGGTTTAATGTTGACAAGAATAGTTCTATTGGCTTTCAGAGGTGAAAACTTGCCAGATCCTCCCTCCCACATCTTCCTTCTCAGACCACTTGGTTTTCTGCCAAACTCTGGATAATAAAAGGAGCCTCAGGCGCTCTGAACAGAGGGAAAAGCTGCAGCTGCTTAGCAGAGAAACCAAGACAAGATCCAAGGTAAGGCTGGGACCAAAACTGTTGGATTCTTGACTTTTGCAAAGAAAGATCTTAGCAACTATGGAGTGTCTTTTTTTTTTTTTCTTATATCTGAGAAATAAATTATTAGGCTGATTTATGATTAATAATGGAAGTAAAGTGGGTAAATAAATAGTGGCTGCCAACTCATAATTCCATTTGCTTTCCTTTGGGAAATTATTAATAAATTGCCTAAATAGATGGTATTAGTCTTTAGATGTTCCTTTCCTTCCCTCACAGTGACGCTTTACAAAGCAAGTTGATAATTCTGCATATTCCAGGGTTCGGCAACTGACAACAGGTAGTTCTCAATAAAAGGGGGATAACAGAAGAATTGAGAAACAAAGCATTTATGGAAACAAAACAAGGAATGGACAACCATTTAAAGCTCCTGCATTTTGATACTAATTACCTGAGACTTTCTTTCAAAGGGTACTTTTCCTTTTTGCTCTTTTTGCTCCGGGCATTTCCCTCCTCACTTCTCTCTGCTTTGCCTCTCCACAAATGGATATACTCCTCCAGGTTATTTCAGTAAAGAACACAGCACAAAATCCAGGCGCCTATTGTGGCTGCTCCTGAAAGCGAGCAACTCAGGACCTTCCGGGGCTGTGTGGCTGTCTTCCTGACCTGCACTTGCTTTTTACCGCTCTGTCATCCTTGCTTCCCGGCGGTCCAGCGCTGCTCCCGTCATCCCAGCCTACCTCTTTTCACATTCCTCTTCAGATTTGCTCCCAGAAGTTATGCAATCTTATGTTTGGAAAACTTCAGAATCCTCTGTGTCTCATATAGGGGTCCTTGAATACACAGCAGGAGGGTCTCCTTAAACGGTTAAGAATGCAGTGACATACTCTCCCTGAGCTCATATTTCACATTTTATCCATTCTTCTCTGAGAGGATCTGGGATCTCCAGCAACTTCGATTTGTAACTTCTGATTTTTCTCAACAACATAATGCTCTTTCTCTGGATCACTGTTTCATTTACAGAATGCACTTAAGAGAAAATAATTCTATGGGGAACTTTAACTTTCAGGTAGTGACTGAAACAGGGTTGAAGTAAAAAAAGAAAATGAGGAACAAGAGCTGGCACTTCAGAGTCTGCCAAGAGTTAGAGGAAAAAGCTTTGAATTCACTTCTGGGAATAGAAGGCACAATTGTTCAGCTCCATCCAGGAATTAAATCATTGAAAAGAAATATAAAGGGAGAAAAACAAATATATTTGGGAACGTTTATTATGATAAGAAAGTCTGATAATGAGGGGGTGTGTGTGTGTGAGAGAGAGAGAGAGAGAGAGAGGAGAGAGAGAGAGAGAGAGAGAGAGAGAGAGAGAGAGGCTTTGCCAAAATCAATGCATGTGTTACTCAACAGCTGACATTTTGGCAAACACTGTTACCACCCAAAAGGGCCAAAATTTCACGGTTTATGTGCACAAATTTGCAGAAGGGACTGCTGGAAACTGTAAGACCAAAAAGGAACTCCTGAAAGAGCAAAAAAGAAACTTAACTCTAGGAAGTTATGGTAGAACTTCCCATCTATTTCTCTAGCGTTGATATCTGGATGAAAAGGAACTTCCTTTTGTTTGTGGTGCTGAGATTGGAGCTCCAGGCTTTGGGCATACTAGGTAAACACTCCACCATTGAACTACATCCCCAGCCTACCAGAAGTAGGAACATAATCTTAGAGGACAGGCCAAGTTCATTATTAGAGGGGCCAGCAGGGGGCGTGGCGAGTTTGAGGCACTTCCTCGTTGCTGCAGGTTCCTGGCACCTCCTGCTCTTACTATCCCTTGATTATGTTATACTCTGAGGGGTTTGTTTTGTTTGGTTTGTTTTCTTTGTGGGGAGGGGGAAGAGCATGATGTAGAATAATAATAAAAACCACAAGTTTCTAGTGGCAAATAGCTTCAAGTCTACTGTGTAGCTATCATTGACTAATCCTGTGAATTTGGATCTTATTTAACATTCCTGAGCTTGAGTTTTACCTCCTTTGGTGTAAAATGTGTGAAAAAATAAAATAAACAAACAGCATTAAAACTCTCTCTTGAGGGGCTGGAGAGATGGCCTAGCGGTTAAGAGCACCAACTGCTCTTGCAGAGGACCCGAGTTCGATCCCCAGCACCCACATGGTGGCTAAGAACCGCCTCTAACTCCAGTTCCTGGGGAATCCGACGCCCTCATCTGACCTCTGCGGCATTGCGTGACACAGGTGCACAGACCTACATGCAGACAGTACATTCGTACACATAAAAATATAAATAAAATAAAATAAAAAAGATGGTATTTACCCAAGATCATGAAGTTAGTAAAATTTTCAGATCAGAGATTAAAATTCAAGGTTAAGTCCCATCAACAAAAGAGGACTAAGAGGAGTACGCATGCTTCTAAGTCGCTTTCACAAATGTCTCTAATCCCCTCTGGGAAGCAAAGTTCTTGATTCGGAGTTTCCATAATTTTCTTTTTTTTTAAGTTTAAAAAAATAATTTGTTATTTTTATTTTATGTGTATGAGTGTATTGCCTGCATATGTGTAAGTTCGCCCATGTCATGCAGTGCCCACACAGAAGAGGGCATCAAATCACCTAGAACTGGAGTTAGGATGGTTGTTAGCCACCATGTGGGTGCTGGGACTAGGACTTGGGTCCTCTGCAAGAGCAACCTTGGAGCCATCTGTCCAGCCCCAGAGTTTCCATAATTTTCAAATGTGAAAATATTGTTGAGAAATCATATAGCCTTCCATTATTTTCACAGGGCTGTGTCCACAATTACCTGAAGAAAGGAGCTGTGAGCCATCATGGCCTCTATATTCTTTCTGCTGGTCCTGTTGCTATGAACTAGAAGGGGTCTGGCCACAGACTTGGCAGAGTGTTTATTTTTAATCAGCACCCAGTTCACAGCTAATTCCCTTCCACTTCGAATGCCTCAGAAATTAAGTGATTCTTTAAAAATCCCCTGGAAGTATTGGTACATTTGAGAATGCACTAAAATTATAATCATAACAACACTTTGCTCATTAAGTCTCCTGGAATTTGGAGGGCTCAGAGATTACAAGCTCAGAGGACCTGGGTTTGATTCCTAGCACCCACATGGTGGCTGACTATCATCTGTAACTCCAGATTTAGAGGACCTGATGCCCTCTTTTGACCTCCATAGGGACTGCACCACGCGGTGCACTTACATACATGCCAGCAATACACTCATATCCAGTGTGGATTGAGGCTTAGTTTACTTGGATGCATGGCCAGGAGCTCTCATTATCTGAGTGGAAATGTCTTATAGTCAGCTGCTAGTAGCCAGTGTACAATGTCTGAGAAGACAGGTGTCCAGTGGCCTTTTCAATTTAATAGTTTTCATTTCAGCCCAGGTTCCAGTAACTAAAACCAACCCTACTAGTATCCTATGTAAGGACAAAGAAGGCAGAAAGTTGGAGAACTGCTGGAGAAGCCCCAAGCAGAGCAGGTGGGACACAAAGGTTGTCACAATGACACGCATTAGTGTGCAGTTATTTGGTTGCTGGAGAAAATTACATGGTCAATTGAAGTATGCTGTTCATAATATTGAACAGATTTTACAGCAACAGCAAAAATAGTCTGAGAAAGAGCCAGCCTTATACAATTAGTCTCTGAAGCCTGGTAGCTGAATACCAGCCTGGGGAGAGACTCTCATTTTGACTTTTGACTATGCCAGCTAACTTGGGAAGGTGTGGCATGAGGCGTTATGAAATGTATAAACCTTTACAGAGTCCTTGACCTGCCCTACAATATCAGTGTTTCTTTTCCCATTCAATTAGTGTAACATGAACACAAGAGAAAAACCCTATAGAGGCTGTACTAGGAGGAACTTTGCAGGAGGAATGACTTTCCTGTGTCAGATATTTCCATTAACATCTGAACACAAGTAATACAAAATAGTATTTTGATGAAAAAACAATTTTCGGTTGCTTTGGCTTTTGAATGCCAGCATGGATTTATGGTTCTATTATTGTTTTGACTAAGTCATTTTCTTTTTTTTTTTTTATTTTTTTAATTAATTTTATTTATTTCTGTATGTGTATGAATGTACTGTCTGCATGCATGTTTGTACACCCATGTCGTGCAATGCTTGCGGAGGTCAGAAGAGGGTGTCGGACTCCCCTGGAACTGGAGTTCTCCTGGAATTGGAGTTTCAGACGGTTCTCGGCCTCCATGTGGGTGCTGGGGATCGAATCCGGGTCCTCTGTAAGAGCGGTCGGCACTCTTAACTGCTAGGCCATCTCTCCAGCCCCGACTAAGTCATTTTCATTAGCAATAATGTTTTGACATACAAAAACCCTTTTATGCTAGCTCACGTTTCTTCCTCTAAAACCTCATGGGTAGCTGGGTGTGATGGCACATGCCTTTAATCTCAGCACTCAAGAGGCAGGTAGATCTTTGTGAGTTCAAGGGGCCAGCTTGGTCTACATAGCAAAATTCAGGCCAGCTGGGGCTACAGGAAGACTAAAACAAAATGAAAACAAAACAAAATGACAATAACAAAACCTCCTGGGAGGCTGGAGAGATGGCTGTTCTTTCAGAGGACCTGGGTTCAGTTCCCAGCACTCACATGGCAGCTCACAACTGTCAGTAACTCCAATTCCAAGTGATCCAATGCCCTCTTCTGGCCTCCATGGGTATTGCATACATGTAATGACATATATATGCAGGCAAAGCACTCATACACATAAAAATAAATAAGTAAACAAATAAATAAATGAATAAAACTTAATACCACCTTATAATTTTAAAAAATGCATCATGGCTTTTAGGTAACAAATTGTTCTGCTTAATTTAAAGCTTATTAGCTATAGTAGCTCCTAGAAGATACAGTAGCTCCTGTCTGCTTAATCGTGAATGTTAACTGAAGCTTTTTTTTTGGTCTTTTTGAGACAGGGTCTCCCTGTAGTCCCAGCTGGCCTGGAACTCACTCTGTAGACCAGGCTGGCCTTGAACTCACAGAGATCCACCTGCCTCTGCCTCCCAAATGCTGGGATTAAAGGCATGCGCCACCCTGCCCGGCTTAACTGAAGCTTTTAAATTATGAAACATTTCACACATTAAAGCTAACATATATAATGTATGTGAAAAATGTAAGTTTTAACGAATAACAATAAAATGTATCTGCTACTCAGCATAAAGTGTTACTGGGGATAGTGAGATGGCTCAGTGGTAAAAGCTTTCCATGCAAGCCCAAGGACCCATTGGATTTCCAGAATCCATATAAAACCTGCATGCAGTGCTGTGCATCTGTAACCCCAGCATTTCTAAGGTGAAATGGGAGGCTCTGCCAGGTGTTCACCTATGCAGCACAGTGGCAGAAACAATAAGAAAGACCTTGAAAACGAGGGAGAAGAAAGGAGCTGACTCCCCAAAGTTGTTCTCTGTCCTCTATGAGAGTGCACACACAAAGCACACACAGTTTAAAAGGAAGGAAGGAAGGAAGGAAGGAAGGAAGGAAGGAAGGAAGGAAGGAAGGAAGGAAGGAGAGAAGGAAGGAAGGGAAGGAAGGAAGGAAGGAAGGAGAGGAAGGAAAGAAGGAAGGAAGGAAAGAAGGAAGGAAGGAGTAAATAAAGAAAGGTAGTAACCACCTTGGTTACTCTATCATATTTGGACAATAATGTATTTTACAGACTGTATCTCCATCATAAAGCAATGCATACCCATGTTATATACATAGCTTTGACTGAATTTTACCTTATGCCCTGCCTTCCACTCACATATTTCTGAGATGCATCTGTATTGTTGCAGGTGGTTGAAGCTTTTAAATTCTCATTACTGATTAACTACCTCTAACTAAATGTACCACAGTTTATCCATTATAATGCAGGTGGACACCTGTGTTATTTCCTGTTAGGGATGTGTGACTAAGACTGCTCTGAACATTCTGTTGTACATCTTTTGGTGAGCACTTGTATGCCTTAGTGTTGAGTATATACCTTATAGGTGGAATTTCTGGGCCAAAGATATGTCTTTGTTCAGCTTTAGTGGGAAATCCCACACTGCTTTCCAAAGTGAATGTACATTTCAGTCATACATAAATTTCCAAATGTACCAAAAACTTGTCAATGATTGTGGTATTTTCTGTCTTTCTCATTTAAGTCATTCTGACACTTTGCCCAAAAACATAGCCTTTCAGTCTGGGACAACTTTGATTTTTTTTCCCAGACTTGAATTAAACACACTTTAGAAAAAATAAAATCTCTGTGGTTGCAGTTTGGGAGCAGAGGCGGCCCTCTGTTAGGTCCTAGTTGCAAACCAACCTTAAGCTGGAAAGAAAACATTAGTAGAACAGGCCATCTCATTGTACTTGTGCTTTAGGGAAAAAAATGATCGAGGACACTTTAAAATGTCCACTGCTGGGTGGTGTAGGTTTGCAATCCCAGTACTGGGAGGTGGAGGCACACCTGTCAATAACAGACTACCCTGGGCTACATAGTGAAATCCTGCCATAACCCTCCAAAAGTACTATTATAGCAGAATTATTCAGAGAAAAGTTTAACCCCACTGTAAAACAAACAAGCACTCAATGAATGAGTTTTTAGACTTTAGAATAAAGCATACATTGAGAAAATTTACCTAGGTTTTTGTTGAGTCTCTACAAACTAACAATCTAACCCAAATAATTTCCTCAATTATAATACTGTTGAAGTGATGTACAGTTTACTGAAATATCTGTTTTGTTTAACCTACTAGAGCATCTGACAGGCCAGCTCATACAGAAGTCCTGCATGTGACACCAAAGCACAAAAGGCTGATTGACCGCTCTGCAATACCATGAACAGTTAGTTAGCTTCCCATTAGGGGTTGGGAACCTGAGGAAAAAAAGTTCAGGCAAAACAAAGTGCACTTTGGAGCCTGTTTTTCATCTTTGTAATAAATAAGCAACTGCTTACTAACCAGTAGTTAACTTTTTTTTTTTTTTTTTTTTTTTTNTTCATCTGCAGAAACCTAGAGTGTTGAGGCCTTCCAAGACTAGAGGACGTAAAGTAGTACTGTCTCCTCAGCTATAGGAACTCTGCATGAAGAGGTTGATAGCTATGAAATTTGGGGGTTAAGATTTAATCTTAGAAAAGGTTTCTGCTTCTTAGAAAAGTTTGAACACTACTAAACCAGGTTAAACTTGTCAGACGTGCAGAGACTCTTTTCTGCCTCAGAAATGCTAAGATCTAACTAAAGGAGGTAGAGGATCAAGCACCTCTCAAGGCAGGATAGGAAGACAAGGAAAATTTAGGGGGAATGAGAAGGGAAAGAAGCCTTTCACTCTCCTCGGTTTACATATCTCATTGGTGAAAACAAAGAACTCAAACACAACTAAAAAGCATGTTATAAAGATTACTGTTCTTTTTCTTCCTTGCTTTGACAAAACACTCTGGCCCAACAATACCAACTTGGGAGGAAGGGTTTATTCCATCTTACATTCCGGGTCACAGTTCATCACTCAGGGAGCCCAAGGCAGGAACTCAGCGGCAGGAATCTGGAGCAAGGAGCTGAAGCACAAGCAGCCATGGAGGAATGCTGTTTACTGGCCTGTTCCCTCGGCTCAATGCCCAGCCTGCCTTCCTTTATACAACAACAACCTGCCCAGGGTTGGCACCACTATTGTGGGCTGGGTACTCCCACACTGCTCGACAATCAACACAATACTCCTCAACCAATCAGACAATACTCCTCGACAATCAGACCAATACTCCACAGATGTGGCCACAGGTCAAAGGCCAATGGAGCAATTCCCCAATTGAGGCTCCCTCAACCCAGGATGTGTCAAGTTGACAACCACTAAAGCTATCCAGCACAATTACCTACATAGAAATGCTCATTTTTCTGAGATACCACAAGCAAGAATGTTAAAATAGTGATGTGCTATGTTTGCTTAAAACCAAAAATGCATGTGACCTTTGAGTTGAACCTAACCAGCATACCTGTAAACCTGGAAAATGGCCCCTCATTAACACCACCCTTAGAATCATTTGCAAAAGGAAATTACTTAAGCAAAGAGAGATATATAACTTAACTTTAAAATTTTACTCAAGGTTCAAACTTGGCTTAATCTTTGAACTTGCCTGGAAATGACAACCTTTAGCAACGTAACTTTAAAGATCACAAAATTATACACATAGTTATTAAGATATAATCTCTCTCCAAATGCTTTGTTTTATTTTTTTTTAATTTTTATTTATTTTTCTGTAATGTGTTATTGAAATGTACTGTCTGCATTTTTGTGCAAGTTTGTGCACCTGTTGTGCATGCCGCGAGTTCAGAAGAGGGCGTTCGGATTCCCCTGGAACTGGAGTTCTCCTGAAATTGGAGTTTAGACAGTTCTCGACCACCATGTGGGTCTGAGGATCGAACCCGGGTTCCTCTGTAAGAGCGGCTCAGCCACTCTTAACTGCTAGGTCATTTCTCCAGGCCCAAATGCTTGTTTTAAATCTAAATGCTGTGCCAACTTTTCTTTCTCTTACTTTTCTCAATAAATCCTACTTTGCTTCATAGCAACCCATCCTGAAATTCTTTTCCTGCACTACCATAAATCAATCACAGGTAAGTGGGGGACCCTAAGCCGGGAACTTCTCAGGGTATAGCCAGCAGTATCAGGCTAGTCTCGCCTTGTGTTTCTGAGTTAGTCTGGCCTATGAATGATCTTCCGAGGTATTACTGGTGAGAACTGAGAGAAGAAACTTAGCCGTGTCCGTGACTTCCACAAAACAAACACCGGGTTTGTCTGCAGGCTTCAGAGCTCTAAATCTTACCACCACTTACTTAATAATAGGCAGCACCTTCTTCTTAGCCATACGTCTTGTCAAAGCAAAAAGTGAACTAGCAAAGAGGTGGGGAATGATAGGAAACATTCGCTTGAAGACTGCCCAGGATGAGTAGGTGTCTGACGGCCAGTGTTTCTTTCCACCTGCGGGACTCTGTAGGTTGAAGTTTGTGGGCAATTGTGAGTAAAAGTAACCAGGGGCATGCCTGTCAGAAGGCATCTCATGGGCTGAGGAGAAAGCTCAGAAAAACTATGAAAGGCAAGGCTTTAACCAAACCAATTGTAAAAGGTTTGATTCCCAGAAGCATCTCCACTTTTCTTCAGGTATTTAAATCAGGGTGTAAACCTCTAGCAGACTTCGCTAAATGTTTTCTTAAGGATTAAAAGGAGTGCTCTTAAAACTTGTTAGCACTGAGTGGGCATTCTGAGAGTGTCCTCCATCTGCCTCTCAGCCCCCTCCTCCCCTTCCGCTCAACCTGCTCTTATCCCTTCAGAGAACTGTTTCACTGCTTGGAATTCCTGTTCCTTATCTTAAGCCGTACCCTTCCGTTTCCCATTGAGCAGTGCATATTCCCCCCAGCCTCCTGCAGTCCGAGGCTATGAATGACCATCACTAGGGATCTGCTCCCTGCTCTGGATGGCTTTGAGGAAGGAGCCCTGGTCCTTTTGAAAGGGCGGTAAAGGGCATGGTACTCCTTCAGGTCCAGATCACTCTCTGTACAATGAAGATCCTACTTAAGAAGGCAGCCACACTTATCACTGGAAAAACATTCATTTTGTTCTTCAATACTTAGCCAGTCTGTATTCTATCTGGAGAACCACAATTCTTTATTGTCTTGATTGATGATTGACAGCTTATAAAAGAATAACCTTAATCTAAATATCTTAAAGAAATTTGTCATCTTTCCTTGTGTGAATTCTTCAAATTGATGGTGTTTTCAAGTAATTATTATTTCTATTTCTTCTTCCTTCTTCTCTTCCTCTTCTTCCCCTTCTTTTTTTTTTTTTTTTTTGTAAGGCTTTCTTTAATTGCTTTGCAGAGTAGGGAGGCAGGCCAAGCACATGGAGTGTCTTAGAGCTTTTATTTGTAGATAAGCTATAGATTTCTAATATGCAATAGGGAGTGATTTTATTTTAAAAGAATTTGAAAGAATAAATCGATACGTTAGTGAAGGTTCCAAATAAGAAGCCAGTGGCAAAAATGAAAAATAGAAGAGCAAAAGAATGTCAGTATGCACGGTGCTGGAGGGAAAATTTTCCAGGCATCATGGAGAGGCTATTCTTGGAGGAAGAAAAATGATTGTACAAAAATTAAAGCTATACGACAAAGCCTTGGAGCTGCTAACAGGAATGTTGAAGAAGAAAACAAGCTCTACAAAAGAACTGCACGTGCACTCCATTACCTTCTGACCTACAAGCACTTGTCTGCCATCCTGGAGGCTTTGAAACACCTGGAGGTAGTTACTAGATTATCTCCACTTTGTTGTGAGAACATGGCGAAGAGTGGAGCAATTTCGAAAATATTTGTTGTGATCCGAAGTTGTAATCGTAGTGTTCCTTGTATGGAAGTCATCAGCTATGCTGTTCAGGTTCTTCTGAATGTAGCAAAGTATGAGAAAACAACGTCAGCAGTTTATGATGCTAAAAACTGTATAGACACACTGTTGGAGCTTCTGCAGATGTACCGAGAAAAACCTGGAGACAAAATTGCAGAGAAGAGTGGAAGCATTTTCACAAAAACATGTTGTTTATTGGCTGTGCTATTGAAGACAACACAGCGGGCTTCTGAAGTACGACGTAAACCTAAAGTTATTAACCACATTTCCAGTCTCTACAAATCCACAGCTCATAAACATAAAATGAATAATGAAAGAATTCCCACAAAGCAGAATTTTTGTATAGGCTTTTCCTATAGTCCAGAAAGACCTGTCAGGACCCAAATAGTTTCAAGACTTCGTCCACATTGGGTTTTAAGACAAGACACTATGGAAGAAATCACAAATTCTCTGCAAGCTATTCAAATGGTGATGGATACTCTTGGCATTCCTTTTTAGCAATTGGGACCATTTCCGTGTGGGCTCCATAACAACCAATCATGAATAGATGAAGTGTTTTTATACTTTCAGTGTAAAACTTTTAAAATAAGACATGTTTGGTGCTTTTATCAAAAAAAAATAAAAATGTATATATTAAAAAAAAAAAGAAATAAAATTAAAATTAAATAAAAAATATATTAAAAAAAAAATTTAAAGTTTCAAGACAGAGGAGAAGATCAGGTGTGGTGGTCCACAACCTGTAGTGCCAGCACTGGAGGCTATGGTGGGAAGATTGTGAAGTAGAAGCCAGGCTAGGCTAAATAGCAAGACACTGCCTCAACACAACACACACACACACACACACACACACTTCTCACATTGCAGACGCAACGTTAAGAGAAAAGGCAGATAGTGGCAGAAAACTGTGATATCTTCAACGCAGGACAGGGATGTCCATGGTTTAATGTTGACAAGAATAGTTCTATTGGCTTTCAGAGGTGAAAACTTGCCAGATCCTCCCTCCCACATCTTCCTTCTCAGACCACTTGGTTTTCTGCCAAACTCTGGATAATAAAAGGAGCCTCAGGCGCTCTGAACAGAGGGAAAAGCTGCAGCTGCTTAGCAGAGAAACCAAGACAAGATCCAAGGTAAGGCTGGGACCAAAACTGTTGGATTCTTGACTTTTGCAAAGAAAGATCTTAGCAACTATGGACAGTCGCCTAAGTGTCTTTTTTTTTTTTTCTTAATCTTGAGAAATAAATTATTAGGCTGATTTATGATTAATAATGGAAGTAAAGTGGGTAAATAAATAGTGGCTGCCAACTCATAATTCCATTTGCTTTCCTTTGGGAAATTATTAATAAATTGCCTAAATAGATGGTATTAGTCTTTAGATGTTCCTTTCCTTCCCTCACAGTGACGCTTTACAAAGCAAGTTGATAATTCTGCATATTCCAGGGTTCGGCAACTGACAACAGGTAGTTCTCAATAAAAGGGGGATAACAGAAGAATTGAGAAACAAAGCATTTATGGAAAGAAAACAAGGAATGGACAACCATTTAAAGCTCCTGCATTTTGATACTAATTACCTGAGACTTTCTTTCAAAGGTAGCTGATTTTCCTTTTTGCTCTTTTTGCTCCGGGCATTTCCCTCCTCACTTCTCTCTGCTTTGCCTCTCCACAAATGGATATACTCCTCCAGGTTATTTCAGTAAAGAACACAGCACAAAATCCAGGCGCCTATTGTGGCTGCTCCTGAAAGCGAGCAACTCAGGACCTTCCGGGGCTGTGTGGCTGTCTTCCTGACCTGCACTTGCTTTTTACCGCTCTGTCATCCTTGCTTCCCGGCGGTCCAGCGCTGCTCCCGTCATCCCAGCCTACCTCTTTTCACATTCCTCTTCAGATTTGCTCCCAGAAGTTATGCAATCTTATGTTTGGAAAACTTCAGAATCCTCTGTGTCTCATATAGGAGTCCTTGAATACACAGCAGGAGGGTCTCCTTAAACGGTTAAGAATGCAGTGACATACTCTCCCTGAGCTCATATTTCACCATTTTATCCATTTCTTCTTTTGAGAGTGATCTGGGATCTCCAGCCAACTGATTTTTAACTTCTGATTTTTTCTCAACAACATAATGCTCTTTCTCTGGATCACTGTTTCATTTACAGAATGCACTTAAGAGAAAATAATTCTATGGGGAACTTTAACTTTCAGGTAGTGGACTGGAACAGGGTGAAGTAAAAAAAAGAAAATTGAGGAACAAGAGCTGGCACTTCAGAGTCTGCCAAGAGTTAGAGGAAAAAGCTTTGAATTCACTTCTGGGAATAGAAGGCACAATTGTTCAGCTCCATCCAGGAATTAAATCATTGAAAAGAAATATAAGGGAAGAAAAACAAATTATTTTGGAAACGTTTATTATGATAGAAAGTCTGATAATGAGGGTGTGTGTGTTGTGTGAGAGAGAGAGAGAGAGAGAGGAGGAGGAGAGAGAAGAGAGATGAGAAGAGAGAGAGAGAGAGAGGCTTTGCCAAAATCAATGCATGTGTTACTCAACAGCTGACATTTTGGCAAACACTGTTACCACCCAAAAGGGCCAAAATTTCACGGTTTATGTGCACAAATTTGCAGAAGGGACTGCTGGAAACTGTAAGACCAAAAAGGAACTCCTGAAAGAGCAAAAAAGAAACTTAACTCTAGGAAGTTATGGTAGAACTTCCCATCTATTTCTCTAGCGTTGATATCTGGATGAAAAGGAACTCTTGTTGTGTTTGCTGAGATTGGAGCTCCAGCTTTTGGGCACTACTTTAGGTAAACACTCCACATTTGAACTACATCCCCAGCCTACCAGAAGTAGGAACATAATCTTAGAGGACAGGCCAAGTTCATTATTAGAGGGGCCAGCAGGGGGCGTGGCGAGTTTGAGGCACTTCCTCGTTGCTGCAGGTTCCTGGCACCTCCTGCTCTTACTATCCCTTGATTATGTCTTACATCTGAGGGGTTGTTTTGTTTGGTTTGTTTTCTTTGGGGGAGGGGGAAGAGCATTTGATGTAGAATAATAATAAAAACCACAAGTTTCTAGTGGCAAATAGCTTCAAGTCTACTGTGTAGCTATCATTGACTAATCCTGTGAACTTGGATCTTATTTAACATTCCTGAGCTTGAGTTTTACCTCCTTTGGTGTAAAATGTGATGAAAAAATAAAATAAACAAACAGCATTTAAAACTCTCTCTGTGAGGCGGCTGGAGAGATGGCCTAGCGTTAAGAGCACCAAACTGCTCTTGCAGAGGACCCGAGAGTCGATCCCCCAGCACACCACATCAGGTGGCTGATAACCATCTAACTCCAGTTCCTGGGGGGACCTGACGCCCTTCAGTCTGATCTCTGCGGCATTGCGTGACACAGGTTGCACAGACTTACATGCAAAACAGTACATTCGTACACATAAAAATATAAATAAAAAAAATAAAAAAGATGGTATTTACCCAAGATCATGAAGTTAGTAAAATTTTCAGATCAGAGATTAAAATTCAAGGTTAAGTCCCATCAACAAAAGAGGACTAAGAGGAGTACGCATGCTTCTAAGTCGCTTTCACAAATGTCTCTAATCCCCTCTGGGAAGCAAAGTTCTTGATTCGGAGTTTCCATTAATTTTCTTTTTTTTTAAGTTTAAAAAAATAACTTTGTTATTTTATATTTTATGTGTTATGAGTCGTATGCCTGCATATGTGTAAGTCACCCATTTGTCATGCAGTCCACCACAGAAGAGGGCATCAAATCACCAGAACTGGAATTATTGATGGGTTGTTAGCCACCATGTGGGTGCTGCGGACTAGGACTGGGTCCTCTGCAAGAGCCAACCTTTGGACCATCTGTCCAGCCCCAGGAGTTTCATAATTTTCAAATGTGAAAATATTGTTGAGAAATCATATAGCCTTCCATTATTTTCACAGGGCTGTGTCCACAATTACCTGAAGAAAGGAGCTGTGAGCCATCATGGCCTCTATATTCTTTCTGCTGGTCCTGTTGCTATGAACTAGAAGGGGTCTGGCCACAGACTTGGCAGAGTGTTTATTTTTAATCAGCACCCAGTTCACAGCTAATTCCCTTCCACTTCGAATGCCTCAGAAATTAAGTGATTCTTTAAAAATCCCCTGGAAGTATTGGTACATTTGAGAATGCACTAAAATTATAATCATAACAACACTTTGCTCATTAAGTCTCCTGGAATTTGGAGGGCTCAGAGATTACAAGCTCAGAGGACCTGAGGTTTGGTTCCTAGCACCCAACATTGGTGGCACTGACTATTCATTCTGGTTAACTCCAGATTAGAGGACCTGATCCCTCTACCTCCATAGGGGAGCTGCACCACGCGGGTGCACATTACATACAGCCAGCAATACACTCATATCCAGTGTGGATTGAGGCTTAGTTTACTTGGATGCATGGCCAGGAGCTCTCATTATCTGAGTGGAAATGTCTTATAGTCAGCTGCTAGTAGCCAGTGTACAATGGCTGAGAAGACAGGTGTCCAGTGGCCTTTTCAATTTAATAGTTTTCATTTCAGCCCAGGTTCCAGTAACTAAAACCAGCCCTACTAGTATCCTATGTAAGGACAAAGAAGGCAGAAAGTTGGAGAACTGCTGGAGAAGCCCCAAGCAGAGCAGGTGGGACACAAAGGTTGTCACAATGACACGCATTAGTGTGCAGTTATTTGGTTGCTGGAGAAAATTACATGGTCAATTGAAGTATGTTGTTCATAATATTGAACAGATTTTACAGCAACAGCAAAAATAGTCTGAGAAAGAGCCAGCCTTATACAATTAGTCTCTGAAGCCTGGTAGCTGAATACCAGCCTGGGGAGAGACTCTCATTTTGACTTTTGACTATGCCAGCTAACTTGGGAAGGTGTGGCATGAGGCGTTATGAAATGTATAAACCTTTACAGAGTCCTTGACCTGCCCTACAATATCAGTGTTTCTTTTCCCATTCAATTAGTGTAACATGAACACAAGAGAAAAACCCTATAGAAATGCATTTCGGCTTGGGCTTCCGCTCCCTGTAGAGTGGAGTGAGTGTGAGGAACTTCCAGGACTCTGGAACTTTCCTGTGTCAGATAGTTTTCCATTAACATTCATCTTGAAGGCAACAAGTAATACAAAAAACTATTTTGATGAAAAAACATCTTTTCGCGGCTGATACCATATATTAAGCCTTGTCGCGCCCAACTCCCAGCTCATGGATATGGAGTTCCTATAATACTTCTTGATCTCTCCCTCTTTTTTTATATTTCTTTACATTTCAATTTTATTTATTTCTCTATCGAGTCGATGTGTGTATGACTGTTCTGTCTGCATGTAGGTCATGTACACCCATGTCGTGCAATGCTTTGGCGGGCGGTCATAAGAGGGTGTCGGACTCCCTGGAAAACTGGAGTTCTCCTTGGAATTGGAGTTTCAGAACGGTTTCTCGGCCTCCATGGGGTGCTGGGGATCGAATCCAGGGGTCCTCTGTAAGAGCGGAGGGTCGGCTCTCTTAAACTGCTAGGCCATCCTCCCAGCCCCCGACTAAGTCTTTTCATTAGCAATAATGTTTTGACATACAAAAACCCTTTTATGCTAGCTCACGTTTCTTCCTCTAAATAGACCTCTCATGGGTAGCGGTGTGATTGGCACATGCCTTTAATCTCAGCACTCAAGAGGCAGGTAGATCTTTTGTGAGTTCAAGGGAGCAGCTTTGGCTCTACATAGGCAAAGTTCAGGGCCAGCTGGGGCTACAGGGAAGGACTAAAACAAAATTTGAAACAAAAACAAAATGACAATAACAAAACCTCTCTGCGGAGGGCTGGAGAGATGCTGTTCTTTTCAGAGGACCTGGAGTTCAGTTCCAGCACTCACATTGGATGGCTCACAAACTGTCAAGTGCGTGATTCCAAGTGATCCAATGCCCTCTTACTGGCCTCCAGTGTATTGCATCACATGGTAATGACATTATATGCA
Source organism: Rhizomys pruinosus (assembly GCA_009823505.1). Classification (NCBI taxonomy): domain Eukaryota; kingdom Metazoa; phylum Chordata; class Mammalia; order Rodentia; family Spalacidae; genus Rhizomys; species Rhizomys pruinosus. The sequence goes on along the minus strand of VZQC01007265.1, from coordinate 478,256 downwards.
GGCAAAGCACTTCATACACATTAAAAATAAATAAGATAAACAAATAATAAATGAATAATTTTTTTTTTTTTATTAATTAATTAAAAAAATGCATTCATGGCTATTTAGGGGGTGTAACAAATTGTTCTGCTTAATTTAAAGCTTATTAGCTATAGTAGCTCCTAGAAGATACAGTAGCTCCTGTCTGCTTAATCCGGTGATGTTTAACTGAAGCTTTTTTTTTTTGTCTTTTTGAGACAGGGCTCCCTGTATAGTCCCAGCTGGCATGGAACTCACTCTGTAGACAGGCTGGGCCTTGAACTCACCAGAGATCCAAACCTGCCTCTGCTCCCCAAATGCTGGGATAAAGGGCATGCGCCACCCTGCCCGGCTTAACTGAAGCTTTTAAATTATGAAACATTTCACACATTAAAGCTAACATATATAATGTATGTGAAAAATGTAAGTTTTAACGAATAACAATAAAATGTATCTGCTACTCAGCATAAAGTGTTACTGGGGATAGTGAGATGGCTCTGTAAGTTGGTAAAACTTTCCACGCAAGGCCCAAGACCCATATGGATTTCCAGAATCCATTATTAAACACCTGCATGCAGTCGCTGTGCATCTGTAAGCCCCAGCATTTCTAAGGTTGAAATGTGAGGGCTCTGCCAGGTTCACCTATGCAGCACCAAGTGGCAGAAACAATTAAAGAAAGACCCTTTGAAAACGAGGGATTGAAGAAAGAGCTTGACTCCCCAAAGTTGTTCTCTGTCCTCTATGAGAGTGCACACACAAAGCACACACACAGTTTCAAAAGGATAGGAAGGAAGGAAGGAAGGAAAAGGAAGGAAGGAAAGGAAGGAAGGAAGGAGGAAAGGAGAGAAGGAAGGAAGGTAAGGGAAAGAAGGAAGGAAAGTCGAGAGAAGGCAAAGAAGGAGGAAGGAAGAAGGATAGGAAGGAAGTAAATAAAGAAGGGAGTAACCACCTTTGGTTACTCTTCATATTTGGAACAATTAATTGTATTTTACAGGACTGTACTCCTATAAAGCAATGGCATACCCATTGTTATATATACATAGTTTGACTGAATTTTTACCTTATGCCCTGCCTGGCTCCACTCACATATTTCTGAGATGCATCTGTATTGTTGCAGGTGGTTGAAGCTTTTAAATTCTCATTACTGATTAACTACCTCTAACTAAATGTACCACAGTTTATCCATTATAATGCAGGTGGACACCTGTGTTATTTCCTGTTAGGGATGTGTGACTAAGACTGCTCTGAACATTCTGTTGTACATCTTTTGGTGAGCACTTGTATGCCTTAGTGTTGAGTATATACCTTATAGGTGGAATTTCTGGGCCAAAGATATGTCTTTGTTCAGCTTTAGTGGGAAATCCCACACTGCTTTCCAAAGTGAACATTCTATTTCAAGTTCATACATTATTTCCAAATGTCCAAAAACTTGTCAATGAATCTGTGGCGTATTTTTGTCTTTTCTATTAAGTCATTCTGATACTTTGCCAAAAAATTACCTGTCAGTTGGACACTTTGATTTTTTTTTCCCAGACTTGAATTAAACACACTTTTTTAGAAAAAATAAGAATCTCTGTGGTTAGCAGTTGGGAAGCAGAGGCGGCCCTCTGTTAGGTCCTAGTTGCAAACCAACCTTAACAGCAGGAAAGAAAACATTTAGTTAGAACAGGCCATCTCATTTGTCTTGTTGCTTTTAGGAGAAAAAAAACATGATCGAGGACACTTTTAAAAGTTCCACTTGCTAGGTATGGTGGTATATGTTTTTAATCCCAGTACTGGGAGGTGGAGGCACACCTGTCAATAACAGACTACCCTGTTCACGTACTGTCTCAAGTGTGATAACATACCTCGCCATTTGATCACACACATATACGCACAAGGCGGGTCTTCATGTTATCATTAGAACACAAGAATTCCCTATGATGCTCTCTCAACTCTGAGTGTGTAATAAACAAACAAACAAGCACTCAATGAATGAGTTTTTAGACTTTAGAATAAAGCATACATTGAGAAAATTTACCTAGGTTTTTGTTGAGTCTCTACAAACTAACAATCTAACCCAAATAATTTCCTCAATTATAATACTGTTGAAGTGATGTACAGTTTACTGAAATATCTGTTTTGTTTAACCTACTAGAGCATCTGACAGGCCAGCTCATACAGAAGTCCTGCATGTGACACCAAAGCACAAAAGGCTGATTGACCGCTCTGCAATACCATGAACAGTTAGTTAGCTTCCCATTAGGGGTTGGGAACCTGAGGAAAAAAAGTTCAGGCAAAACAAAGTGCACTTTGGAGCCTGTTTTTCATCTTTGTAATAAATAAGCAACTGCTTACTAACCAGTAGTTAACTTTTTTTTTTTTTTTTTTTTGTCTTTTTGAGACAGGGTCTCCCTATAGCCACAGCTGGCCTGGAACTCACTCTGTACACCAGGCTGGCCTGGAACTCACAGAGATCCACCTGCCTCTGCCTCCCAAGTGCTAGGATTAAAGGTGTACATCACCACACCTGGCTTAAAGATGGGTCTTAGCCGCCATGTGGGTGCTGGGAATTGAACCCCGGTCCTCTGCAAGAGCAGTCGGTGCTCTTAACCACTGGGCCATCTCTCCAGCCCCATTTCTTAAAATTTAAAGACTAGAATCTTTCCTGTTTCTATAAGCATAAATGCCCCATCCTTTCAGAAACACCACCTATTAATCATTATTGTTTTCTAAAGTTGCTTTAAAGTGAATCTCCTGGTTCTCAAGAACAATTCTAGAAGTATCTTAGGGCATCCTTCTGTACCAGGAATGGAATTAGGGATACTTTCACTGGCTTTAAATATGTATCTGCGGTATCTGGAAAAACTTTTTTATTATTTTGTATATTTGTGAACTGGGTCATACTCAAAATGGCCTGCAAGGGAATGAGCTTAAAGAGACACAGTGCATTCTACTTTGAGGATAAGCCCCCAGACCAAAGCAAACAGCAAACCGGCTGACAGAGTTCAAGGTCCTGCCAGAAAAGCTAATTAGGTCTTGGAATTCTAATTAGGTCTTGGAACTGTGCGCATATTAAGTCGTATAAAGCATATTAAGCTTTAGAATCTGATATTATTTCCAGAGTTGAGTTAATGAGCATTTTCTTTTTTTTTTTTTTTTAATTTTATTTATTTCTGTATGTGTATGAATGTACTGTCTGCATGCAAGTCTGTGCACCCGTGTTGTGCAATGCCGCGGAGGTCAGAGAGGGCGTCAGATTCCCCTGGAACTGGAGTTCTCCTGGAATTGGAGTTTCAAATGGCTCTCAGCCGCCATGTGGGTGCTGGGGATCGAACCCGGGTCCTCTGTAAGAGTGGTCGGTGCTCTTAACCGCTAGGCCATCTCTCCAGCCCGAGCATTTTCATATTAAGAGTTAAGCAATCTATTTCAATTGTACTGCTGTCAATCACAGATGTCCTCCGACCTGTTGGAATCTATTTGTGGTAAATTAGGCAAGATGTATAAATAAGTTTTCCATGCCTTCATATAATACTTTCTTATAGATAAGCAGAGGTGATCCATTTTGACACATCAGCATTCCCTATCCTTGCAAAATGTCTTCTTTTCCAGGTTTAAAGCCACAGACATTTTAGAAAGCAAGCCACATCAGTTTCAAAATGAACAGAAGCAAATCAGATTGGACTCTAGCCACTCCAGTTTTATAAGCTGTTTATTAGTGAGTCATGCCATGGTTAGCACCTAATTCGTCCCTTTGCATATATGAAGGTTTCCCCCATCTTGTTTTCTCTGCTGATGTCTACAGAATATTGTGCCAAACTATTTTCTGTGATTTAGTTTTAGTCACATTTTCTACACCCTTTCTCTTCCTTCTTCACATTTTCTTACAGGATAGAAGGAAACAAATCAAGACTGCATTCCCTCCTACCATCCAATAGAGTGGGCAGCATCTTCCTACAGAGGGGCATCGCAGTAGCAGCGAGTCAGCTACTAGTTCCACACAGGAAATAAAGATAGTAGCAAAAAATTCTCTGATGAATGAAACTATAATTTGTCTCACATTTTGTTTCTCCTTGCTGTTGTTTAACACGTCAAAGAAATAACCAGCAGGATAAGAGAAATGACATTCTCCACAACTGTCTTGTGAATTGAAAGACCTGAGTTCCGGTCCTGGGTCCAGCATGTGACTCCTGCGCACTCACTGTGTCACATTCCTCACCTGTAGCATGATGCGCTCCAGGCCATCCCTGCAGTTTCTACCAGTGTTCAGTGGATGGTGGAGGTACACCTACATTGAGTGACTTCAAGGTTCAGAGCCTTCTGTGAGACGTAACCACCCATATACCTAATCTAAACTTTGCTTCCGTTCATCTAGTTTCATTGCCCTAGGTGACTGACATTATAATCTCCGTTATCTTTAAATATCTTCAGTTTCGTAATTAACAAATCAAGATGTCTGTCTCCCTCCCTCCCTCCCTCCCTCCCTCCCTCCCTTCCTTCCTTCCTTCCTTCCTTCCTTCGTTTCCCTTCTTTCCTTCCTCCCTCCCTTTCTCTTGCTTAAGATTCATTGGTATCTTTAGATCCAACAATTTGGATCTTTCAACAGTTCTCGAAGGTTCTCAGCCATTCTATCTCTAAATATTGTTCCTTTAGATACACATCAGACTGTTCCAGTCTGTCCTCAAATTTCTTGCCCTGTTCTTCACAATTTCTTTCTTTATGTGTCTCTGGATTGTATTGAAAGATTACATTCAGACATGTTTTCTAGGTCGTTGACTTGTTCACCTGTGTTCAATCTGTGCTTAATTGATATATTGAGNTAGGGCTGGAGAGATAGCCTAGCGGTTAAGAGCACCGACGCTCTTGCAGAGGACCCGGGTTCGATCCCCAGCACCCACATGGCGGCTAAGAACCGTCTGTAACTCCAATTCCAGGAGAACTCCAGTTCCAGGGGAATCTGAGACCCTCTTCTGACCTCCGCGGCATTGCACGACACGGGTGCACAGACCTGCACGCAAACAATACATTCATACACATACAAAAATAAATAAAAAAATAAAATAAAATCTCTATTTGGAAAATATAAGTAAACCCATATACTATTTTATGCCTAGAGACACATTTGCACAAAATGCTTCCTCATCCCTTCTTCCCCAGTATATATTCCTCAGGAGCCATCCGCCATATTATAGGCATAACAGAAGCTTCATTATGTTTTACTGGCTGCCAGCCAAAAATCATTCACATCTATGCTTCATGACTGTTGGGTCAAACTAGGCCTGGGAGATACTATCTACATGATTCCAAGTTTTGAATATTATATGTAGGTTACAGATAAAGCCATAAGGGCAAATAATGTTCATTTATCACTACCACTTATATTTTACAGTTTGAATGGAATTAAATTTAAGGTTATGTACTTACTATAAATAAGGAAGTTTAAGAGCTAACATTTACATGGCATTTTCCAAACATTAATTAATTCAACAACAAAATAAATATTATGTCTTGTCAGAAAGCTGCCCACATTTTATAACTAAATTATTTATTACTTGAGAAATGTTTTAGTTGAATGAAGATTAGATAAGCAAGGAAAGGAGATTGCAGTAAAATGTACTTTGCCTTCACGTTTATATTGAGATAATTTGATGGGCTTCCCTGTTCACGGGGAATATACCTGATAACTTGACCTATGAGAGTGATAGTCACACAGTGATGGGCATATTGTAATGAGCTTATGCCTATGTTCTTAAGTTTAGACTCCAAATAAACTATAAATAGCAAGCCAAGAAAGCTATATAGAATAAGAGAGGTAAAAAAACAAGTTGGGATTATAGATGATCTGAAGCATAGTTTTGTTATCAAAAGGTAAAGGGTACTGGGGCTGGAGAGATGGCCTAGCGGTTAAGAGCACCGACTGCACTTGCAGAGGACCTGGGTTTGATCCCCAGCACCCACATGGTGGCTGAAAACCGTCTTTAACTCCAGTTCCAGGGGAACCCGACACCCTCTTCTGGCCTCCGCCGCATTGCACGACATGGGTGCACAGACCTACATGCAGACAGTACATTCATACGCATACGAAAATAAATAAGATAAAAAAATACCCCCCCCCCCAAAGGGTAAAGGGTAAATGCATTCTTCCTCACCCCACCTCATGGTGCTGGGAAAACAATTTCCATAAACTTGGTGGCTTCAGTTGCCATCTTACAACTGTGGAAGTCAGAAGTCTGACATGGGTCTCAATGGGTACAACCAAGGTTCTGACAGGGCAACCTTTCTTTCCCGAGGCTCTGGGGAAGCGTCTTTTCCTGCCTTCCCCGGCTTCCAAGGCTGCCTTCTTCCCAGCTGGCTTACACTTCAAAGCCAGCACTGGACACTCAACTGTCTCACCTTGCAGCAGTCTGATCCTGGCTTTTCTGATTCCCTTCACAATGACAAACTCTTGCACTTCTATTGAGCCCATCAGGATGATCCACGATATTCTCCCAATCTCAAGGTCAGCTGATTAGCAGCCTAATTCCATGTGCTGCTTGAATTCCACTTCCCAAGTAACCTGACATTCAAGTTCTAGGGTTAGAGCATGGGCATCTCTGAAGGACTTTTATTTTGCCTACTATGGAAGGCAAGTTAGGACAGTCTCTTACTTCACAAGTATAAGGATCCAATTTGTCACGAAGCTCTGTTAATTTAATCTCTTACATATCTCCTGCTTGTTCCCTTTTTGAATCCTTTGTCTTTTCTTAGTTCAGGTTCTTATCGTTGCTCACCAGAACAATTGCATTTATGTCCCAGCAACTGCTTCTGTTTAAACCTTGGAAGCTACTTTATCACACGTTCCCATAGAAATGTCAGGGTGGGTTTCCTAAAACTCAAGTTAGTCCCCATCTTTTCTCTTATAATCACTCAATGACTGACCATTCTTCACAGCAGGAACCATCATCTGGTAGAGAGAATCAATATTGTGTTGTTGTTGCTGTTGTTGGTTTTGTTTTGTTTTAGCCATGTAATTACACAGATTTTCACTTACCTCCACAAGTGTGCAAGATTCTGAGGGAATCTCAAGGAACCACTTTCCTACCTCTTGTTCAGCATTGGAAAATTATTGTGTATGTATCTAGTACACTGAATAAGCACAGTTATGGGATTTATAGGAATTGTTTGTCCCCACATAATGATTTAGCACTTTGCTCTATGGAGCAAGATGAAAAGTAGAAGAGATTGATTGATTGATTGATTATTTATTTATTTATTTATTTATTTATTTATTTATTATTTATTTGAATGTGAGTGCATGTGTGTCTGTGCTCCTGTGAGGAACAGAGGTCCACCTCAGGTGTCATTCCTCAGGTGACATTCAACCTTGTTTTTTGAGGTCAGGTGTCTCTCGGAACCTGAGGCTTTTCCATTTTGGCTAGCTTAACTGGAGACCCTTCCGTTTCTGCCTCTCTGGGGTTCGAGGTGTGCCGCACCCAGCTTTTCCTGCAGGTGCCAGGACTGAGCTCAAGTCTTCATGCTTGTGCACACTCATCTTTATCAACAGTACCATCTCCCCAGCTCCTGCTCATCTTTCTAACTAATATTAAATAATGCAATGCCAGAGTACTACTTAATATTGCTTGAGAGAATTACTCGAAACAGAAAACTTCGCATGACACTCTGAACTCTGTTTTCCTCATCCACGCAGAGATCATAGGCATCTAAAGTTGTCTGTTACAATCTCAGACACCAATTGGGTTGATCTAGTTTTATGTTATAGGTAGTTTTCAACTTCTTTCAAAAGTATAGTTCTCCCCCTATGTATAATTGGAGGAATTTACTGCTTGGCTGGACGGTTTCATGGACAAGCGTGGGAGCAGTTGACGCTACCCACCCTCCCTTCCTTCCTCCCTCCCTTCCTTCCTTCCTTCCTTCCTTCCTTCCTTCCTTCCTTCGTTTCCCTTCTTTCCTTCCTCCCTCCCTTTCTCTTGCTTAAGATTCATTGGTATCTTTAGATCCAACAATTTGGATCTTTCAACAGTTCTCGAAGGTTCTCAGCCATTCTATCTCTAAATATTGTTCCTTTAGATACACATCAGACTGTTCCAGTCTGTCCTCAAATTTCTTGCCCTGTTCTTCACAATTTCTTTCTTTATGTGTCTCTGGATTGTATTGAAAGATTACATTCAGACATGTTTTCTAGGTCGTTGACTTGTTCACCTGTGTTCAATCTGTGCTTAATTGATATATTGAGTTTTAGTTTCAGCAATATGTTTTTATTTCTAGGTTCCATATTCATTTTCTATTTCTTGCTAAACATTAAAATCAGTTATTCCACCTGTCTTTTCAGGCCATTCCAAGATCTGAAGGCTTGGTGACTGGTTTCCATTACTTGTTCTTCTCATAGACTCTTACAGCCATGCCCATTTTCTTATTTATTTTATAAACACTGACTATAAACTATTCATTTGCCCTCAAAATTTTCCTGTGGGACTATCTAGCTAAGTTCTTTAAGATTGGTGTTGTTGTTACCAGTTTTTTAGAACACTACTAGCTGCTTATACTTGATTCTCTAGTTGGGTTGGTGCCCTGCCAGAATGTGCACTCATGTGGAGCTGACTTGTCAAAAGACGAATTCTCAAAGAGATGTATTTGAGATATGCTTCCAAGGTGTTTCCTCTGTGTCTGGGTGTATCCATCTCAGTCATTCTTCCACTATGAGTGGAGCCTTTGAGAGCTCAGGTTCCAGGTAGCAACTTCCTACTGAAACCCTTATTGTAGGCATAGCCTGGTCTTTACCTCCCAGTCTTTGCAGTTCATGTGATTTTCTACCTTTTATCTAGGACATAAGTCAACATTAGGAGAAAGCCAAGCCTTCCTATATACCAGTAATCTGGATCCTACACATTCTTTCATACACAGTCCAGCTCAACAATGTTGGGGGGTGGGGGAAAGAAGTGTTTTTGAGCCAGGCCCAGGCTGGCCTCAAAATTGAAATCCCCCTGCCTCTAGCTCCCAAAGTGCTGCCATCACAGGTGTGCACTACCATGTCCAACCCTTGATTATTTCTTTTTTTTTTTTTTGGTTTTAGACAGGGTCTCACTTTTTTTTTTTTTTTTTTTTTTTTTTTTTTTTAGACCAGGCTGGCCTTGAACTCACAATAGATCTCCTGCTCTGCCTCCCAAGTGCTAGGATTAAAGACATGCACCACCACACCCGGCTGATTATTTCTTTTAACATTTTAGTTTCAGCATTTTTGTCAGGAAGGTTTCCATGGTAACTAATCCATTATTATGTAGGAAACAGGATTGTTGCCTAATTAAGTTACAATGAGCAAATAAGAATTTAAACCTAGAAACCATGTTTATATTAGTAAATTGGTAATTTTTGCCTTTTGTTTAATCACTAGGGTCTATGTAGTACTGCCTTTCCAGGAAAGGATTTGATTCCTTAAAATGTGTTAAAAGCTCCCTCTTGCCATGGCTAACACCTTTAACCCTAGACTTGGCGAGGCAGAGGTAGGAGATCTCCAGTGATTCAAGGACATCCTGTTCTACAGTGAATTCAAGACAGTTGGGGCTGCAAGGGAGCCCTGTCCAAAAAGGACGAAAAAAAAAAAAAAAAAAAACAAGCTCCTTCTTCCAGGCACAATGTGAATGAGTTCTCCTTGTGCTGCTGTTAGGTCTGCTCACTAAGTGCTCTACCCCAATCACTTACGACCTGGCCTTTGCACATAATCCTCACTTACAGAGTCAAATCATTCAGGGAACACTGATCTAACGCCCTATTTTTAAACTCCTACTTTTGTTTAATTAGCAGCAAACTCTTTTGGTACCTAGAAAAATTCAAACCTAGTGTGGCAAAGAAATTTTTGCTCTGGAGGTAAGATATAGGGAAAGAGTTCTAGAACTCAACAAGTTTGGGCCACTAACCCCTTTCCTGAAAATGTTTGCTTGGGCTTTTAGTACCTTGACTAAGTTACTTGATCTCTCCGTGCTTCATGTTTTTTGTCTGTAAAAGAGAGAAAACAGTTCCACCCTGGCAGGATTATGTTCCAAGGAATTCACTATGTGCTTTTCATATGAAAAGCAAAACAAAACAATACAAAAAAAAAAAAAGCCATGGCGCACTCCACACTTCCCTTTTCCTTATAATTTTGTCCTGAAACACAGACACGAATCAGGTGACTGCATTTCCCCCTTGCCCACCTTACCCTGTCTGCTCTAAAATCAGTGGAAGGAAGGTGACCAGGGCACAGGCTGAGGACAAGTTCGTGCATTTTCTCAGGATGGCATCTTTTGGGAGAGCCAAGGGGCAGGGGGCAGATGAGACATGGCAGGGGATAGTGGGAGACCGGAAGTGATGAGCTAAAGGAAGAGACTGTTCGGCACCTAGGACAGTCAAAGCCATGGGAAACACCTTGTGAAATGCACTCAGCTAGCTTTCAAGATGGGGGAACCTGAGAGAAACACTGAAATGGCTGGAGAAGAAGGAAAAAATCTGGCTGCACAGGGCGCAGGGTGGGGCACTAGGGGAAGGCATGAAGCGAACACTCAGAACTGAACAATTTGAAATGTTCAGTCTAAAGACCATGGGGCCAGAGGGTCAGCCACTTTAAATACCTCACAAAGAACAGAGACCTAAGAACAAGAAGACTGAGTTCTACAGGTCAAAACGATCCCAGTTTTATATAGTTCAAGCTAGAGTTCCAGCTGCTCTGCTCTGTAGACATCTGAGATCTGGGCAGTGTCTGCACATCCCCAGTGGGTAATGTCTGCCTTCCCTAGTTCATGGATATTTTGAAAGCACTGATCCAAATTAAAGAATATTTACTGAGTGCCTGCAATCGTTAATTCCTAGGAAAACAAAGGTGAATGACCTCAGCACAAGCCTTGTTCTGAATGAGCTAGTATTCCAGTCAGGGAGACAGAGAAGCAGAGTTCAAATAGTAAGTAAAAGACAAGATAGAGAAACAGAGTTCAATGCAAATAGCAAGAGAGGAATCGAGAAAGTCAGCTTGGTTGTGGGTTATTAAGAGATAAACATCTGAATTATGCTCCAGGGGTCAAATTGAAACGGTGATAGGCATCACTGGCAAGAGCCGGTGAGCAAAGGTATGAAGGTGGGAAAGTGCTTGCGCAATTGAAGGATGACTAATCTGACAGGTGGTCTCAAAGGCAGCAGATGGGAGGGAGGGGTGAGGTGATAAAGGCTGATGGAACATGCTTGCCAGCTTGCCACGTATGGTTGAGCTGAGAATACTGCATCCAAGGAAACAAATGAAAAGCATAGCGGTGGTTTTCAAATACTAGATGTCGGGCTTGGATACCTGAGGTCAGCAGTTAAGAGCAGGAGCGCTCTTCCAGAACGTCAGAGTTGGGTTCCCAGCACCCGCATCAGGCAGTTCACAGTTGCCTGCAACTCCAGCTCCAGGAGATCTCATCCTCTTCTGGCCTCTGTGGGTACCTGCACACACACACACACACACACACACACACACACACACACAAATAATAATAAATTCTAAATGCTACTTACCCTAAAAGCATCTGAGAAAGGTTTCCCCAGGAAGAAGCACTGTCCCTGCCCCCCTCTCAAGTGATCTGTCTTGACTCATAGACTGATGTATCAGATTTCTCCATGGAGCATTTCTTTTCCCTTAGAGGGAAATGTCAGAATAATGGGGAGGGGGGTGTGTGATTCAGCCTGAATAAGGAGGGTGTTTTCACTTTAGACTTCCCTTCCTGTACATCATTTATTTTGGCTTCTCCCAAGAAAGAAGTGAAACCACTGTACTCAGGGGAGCCCAGGATTGTTGTAAGCAGCCCACTCTGTACCATTAATGTTCTGTGAGAAGTCACATTGTGTTAGCAAGGTTAATCATGCTATCAGCTTCTTCTACATGCTAGGACCATGTGATGGTTATGATCTAGAATCATCTAAGAAAAAAGCCTCAGTGAGGGATTATTTGCACTGGGTTGCCCTGTGGGCAGGCCTTTTGAGACTGTCTTGATTGGATTAGTTGATGTGGAAGGACCCAGTCCACTATGGGTGGCACTTTCCCTAGGCAGGGGGTCCTGACCTGCACAGGAATGGAGAAGCTGAGCTGGGCAAAATCAAGCACACAAGTGAGAAGTTCCGTATTCATTTCTTTCTGCTCTTGAGTGTGGATGTGATGTGACTAGCTGTTTAATGTTCCTCCCTTGACCTGCCCACAATGATGGACTGTAACTGGGAATTATAAGCTGAAATAAAACCATTTTCTTCTTCTAAGATGTTTTTTGTTTGGGGTATCACAGCAACAGAAGTCAAACCACAATAGACCATCTTGGGGACATTTTTTTCTATAAAGTAGCAGTATGAATCTACCTCATAAATCCTCTTCCCATAAGACCACAAGAGCTTGACAAAGTGGTAAATGGAACTTAAAGCTCAGGAATTCAATTTCACCCCATTTCATCAGTGTCCCTCATAAACTAAGAGAAAGGGTTTTGTATTGGATTCTGGCTTCACTTTTTGTTATCTATGCAGCCTTTTGTTAGACTATTCCTGAGGGCTACTATTTCCTCACCTCTAAAAGGAAGATGATAATATCCAAACAATTAGTGAAAGAGCCTCTGTCTCACACATGATGTCCAAAACACAGCACTGCAATGACCACCAGCATTATCACCAATAGGCAAGGTCTTACCTAGATGGTTCAGTAGTGAAGAACAAATACTGCTTTTTAAGGAGAACCCAAGTTCTGTTCCCAGTATCCACATCAGGAGATTCATAACAACCTATAACTCCAGTCCCAGGAGATCCAAAGCCCTCTTCTGGCCCTATAGGCACATGGTGCACATATATGCATGTAAGCACACACATATACACATAAAAGAAAAATAAATAAGTCCTTTTGTTTTAAGAGCCTGACTTAGTGTAGGTTCCTGGCTGGTCCCTCTTCTTGCCCTCCAGCTATTCCTGCCATGGCAGCCAGAGTGTTAGTTTAAAAAAAACACAAAAAACAACAAACAACAACAACAACAACAAAAAACCCACAAGAATTGGGAGATGTAGTTCACTTGGTAGATTGCTTACCTAGCATGGAGAGAATCCTGAATTCAATTTCCAGCACACCATAAACTGGGCATGGTGGCAGCCTGTAATTTCATCACTTGGGAGATAGAGTCAGGAAAATCAGAAGTCCAAGATTGGGCTGGAAGATGGTTCAGTGGTTAAAGGTGCTTGTCACCAAGCCAGATGACCTGAGTTCAGTGTCTGGGAGCCACACGCTGAGAGAGTTGATCCATGCAAACTGCCCTCTGACCTCCACTCATGTGGTCTAGCATGATCCCCTTCCATTAAATGAATAATAAATAAGTAAATAAATGAATGAAATTTTTAAAAAGAAACCTATGATCGGGGCTGGAGAGATGGCTAAGAGGTTAAGAGCACTGACTACTCTTGCAGAGGACCCAGGTTCGATTCCCAGCACCCACATAGTGGCTAAGAACCCTCTTTAGTGCTGAGCATGGTGGTACATGCCTTTAATCCCAGCACTCAGAAGGCAGAGGCACGCAGATCTCTGTAACTTCAAGGACAGCCTGGTCTACAGAGAAAGCTCCTGACCAGCTGGGACTAAAGGGAGACCCTGTCTCAAAACTACCAAAAAAAAGAAACAAAAATAAGAAAGAAAGAAAGAAAGAAAGAAAGAAAGAAAGAAAGAAAGAAAGAAAGAAAGAAAGAAAGCCGGGCATGGTGGCGCACGCCTTTAATCCTAGCACTCAGGAGGCAGAGGCAGGTGGATCTTTGTGNTTGGTGACTGGTTTCCATTACTTGTTCTTCTCATAGACTCTTACAGCCATGCCCATTTTCTTATTTATTTTATAAACACTGACTATAAACTATTCATTTGCCCTCAAAATTTTCCTGTGGGACTATCTAGCTAAGTTCTTTAAGATTGGTGTTGTTGTTACCAGTTTTTTAGAACACTACTAGCTGCTTATACTTGATTCTCTAGTTGGGTTGGTGCCCTGCCAGAATGTGCACTCATGTGGAGCTGACGTCAAAGACGTTCTCAAAGAGATGTATGAAGAGATGCTTCCAAGGTGTTTCGTCTGTGTCTGGGGTGTTCCATCTCAGTCATTCTTCCACTATGAGTGGAGCCTTTGAGAGCTCAGGTTCCAGGTAGCAACTTCCTACTGAAACCCTTATTGTAGGCATAGCCTGGTCTTTACCTCCCAGTCTTTGCAGTTCATGTGATTTTCTACCTTTTATCTAGGACATAGTCAACATTAGGAGAAAGAAGCCTTCCTATATACCAGTAATCTGGATCCTACACATTCTTTATATTCAGTCCAGCTCAACAATGTTGGGGGGTGGGGGAAAGAAGTGTTTTTGAGCCAGGCCCGGCTGGCCTCAAAATTGAAATCCCCCTGCCTCTAGCTCCCAAAGTGCTGCCATCACAGGTGTGCGCCCACTCATGTCCACCCTTGATTATTTCTTTTTTTTTTTTTTGGTTTTAGACAGGGTCTCACTTTTTTTTTTTTTTTTTTTTTTTTTTTTTTTTAGACCAGGCTGGCCTTTGAACTCACAATGTTCTCTGCTCTGCCTCCCAAGTGCTGGATTAAAGACATGCACCACCACACCCGTCTGATTATTTCTTTTAACATTTTAGTTTCAGCATTTTTGTCAGGAAGGTTTCCATGGTAACTAATCCATTATTATGTAGGAAACAGGATTGTTGCCTAATTAAGTTTACAATGAGCAAATAAGAATTTAAACCTAGAAACCATGTTTATATTAGTAAATTGGTAATTTTTGCCTTTTGTTAATCAAGGGGTTATGTTAGTCTGCCTTTCCAGGGAAAGGATATTGATTTCTTAAAATGTGATTAAAAGCTCCCTCTTGCCATGGCTAACACCTTTTAACCCAGACTTGGGAGCAGAGGGAGCAGAGGTAGGTAGATCTCCATGAATTCAAGGACAATCTGATCTACAGAGTGAATTCAAAGACAGCTGGGGCTAAAGGGAGCCCTGGTCCAAAAAGGACGAAAAAAAAAAAAAAAAAAAACAAGCTCTTCTTCCAGCAAATGTGAATGATTCCCTCTGGCTGCTGTAGGTCTTGCTCATAGTGGCTCTTACCCCATCACTTACGACCTGGCCTTTGCACATAATCCTCACTTACAGAGTCAAATCATTCAGGGAACACTGATCTAACGCCCTATTTTTAAACTCCTACTTTTGTTTAATTAGCAGCAAACTCTTTTGGTACCTAGAAAAATTCAAACCTAGTGTGGCAAAGAAATTTTTGCTCTGGAGGTAAGATATAGGGAAAGAGTTCTAGAACTCAACAAGTTTGGGCCACTAACCCCTTTCCTGAAAATGTTTGCTTTGGCTTTAGTACCTTGACATAAGTTACTGATCTCTCCAGGCGTTCCATGTTTTTCGTTCTGTAAAGGAGAAAACAGTATCACCCTGCAGAGGATTATCGTTCCAAGGAATTTCACAATGGCTTTTTATAGAAAACAAAACAAACAATACACAAAAACAAAAAAAAAGCCATGGCGACTCCACACTGCCTATTTCCTTATAATTGTCCGACACAGACACGAATCAGGTGACTGCATTTCCCCCTTGCCCACCTTACCCTGTCTGCTCTAAAATCAGTGGAAGGAAGGTGACCAGGGCACAGGCTGAGGACAAGTTCGTGCATTTTCTCAGGATGGCATCTTTTGGGAGAGCCAAGGGGCAGGGGGCAGATGAGACATGGCAGGGGATAGTGGGAGACCGGAAGTGATGAGCTAAAGGAAGAGACTGTTCGGCACCTAGGACAGTCAAAGCCATGGGAAACACCTTGTGAAATGCACTCAGCTAGCTTTCAAGATGGGGGAACCTGAGAGAAACACTGAAATGGCTGGAGAAGAAGGAAAAAATCTGGCTGCACAGGGCGCAGGGTGGGGCACTAGGGTAAGTGAACGCGAACACTCGAGAACTGTAACAATTTCAGAAATGTCAGTCTAAAGACCATGTGGGCCAGGGTCAGCCACTTTAAATACCTCACAAAGAACAGAGACCTAAGAACAAGAAGACTGAGTTCTACAGGTCAAAACGATCCCAGTTTTATATAGTTCAAGCTAGAGTTCCAGCTGCTCTGCTCTGTAGACATCTGAGATCTGGGCAGTGTCTGCACATCCCCAGTGGGTGATGTCTGCCTTCCCTAGTTCATGGATATTTTGAAAGCACTGATCCAAATTAAAGAATATTTACTGAGTGCCTGCAATCGTTAATTCCTAGGAAAACAAAGGTGAATGACCTCAGCACAAGCCTTGTTCAGAATGAGCTAGTATTCCAGTCAGGGAGACAGAGAAGCAGAGTTCAAATAGTAAGTAAAAGACAAGATAGAGAAACAGAGTTCAATGCAAATAGCAAGAGAGGAATCGAGAAAGTCAGCTTGGTTGTGGGTTATTAAGAGATAAACATCTGAATTATGCTCCAGGGGTCAAATTGAAACGGTGATAGGCATCACTGGCAAGAGCCGGTGAGCAAAGGTATGAAGGTGGGAAAGTGCTTGCGCAATTGAAGGATGACTATTGACAGTGTCTCAAGCAGGCAGTGGGAGGGTGAGGGTGAAAGGCTGATGGACACGCTTGCCGCTTGCACGTATGGTGTTGAGTGATTGGAATACTGCATCCATAGGTGGAAACAATGCAAAAGCACTAGCGGTGGTTTCAAACTAGTGTCGGGCTGGATACTGGTGAGGCAGCAGTTAAGAGCAGGAGGCCGGGGTGGGGCCTTCTTCCAGAAGTCAGGGTGGGTTCCGCACCCGCATCGGCGTTCACGTTGCCTGCAACTCCACCTCTAGGAGATCTGACATCCCCTTTTGGGCTCTGTGGGTACCTGCCCACACACACACACACACACCCACACACACACCACTACACACACAATAATAATAAATTCTAAATGCTACTTACCCTAAAAGCATCTGAGAAAGGTTTCCCCAGGAAGAAGCACTGTCCCTGCCCCCCTCTCAAGTGATCTGTCTTGACTCATAGACTGATGTATCAGATTTCTCCATGGAGCATTTCTTTTCCCTTAGAGGGAAATGTCAGAATAATGGGGAGGGGGGTGTGTGATTCAGCCTGAATAAGGAGGGTGTTTTCACTTTAGACTTCCCTTCCTGTACATCATTTATTTTGGCTTCTCCCAAGAAAGAAGTGAAACCACTGTACTCAGGGGAGCCCAGGATTGTTGTAAGCAGCCCACTCTGTACCATTAATGTTCTGTGAGAAGTCACATTGTGTTAGCAAGGTTAATCATGCTATCAGCTTCTTCTACATGCTAGGACCATGTGATGGTTATGATCTAGAATCATCTAAGAAAAAAGCCTCAGTGAGGGATTATTTGCACTGGGTTGCCCTGTGGGCAGGCCTTTTGAGACTGTCTTGATTGGATTATTGATGTGGAAGGCCCAGCCACTTGGTTGGCACTTTTGCCCTCGGCAGGGGGTCACTGACCTGCACAGGAATGGCAGACGCTGAGCTGGGCAACAAATCAAGACAAAGTGAACGAAGTTCCGTATTCATGTCTTTCTCTCTGAGTGTGGTTATGTGATTAGCCTGTTTTATCGTTCCTCCTTGACCTGCCACAGAGTGACTGGACTGAACTGGGATTATAAGCTGAAATAAAACCATTTTCTTCTTCTAAGATGTTTTTTGTTTGGGGTATCACAGCAACAGAAGTAAAACCCAACTGACCATCTTGGGGAATTTTTATCATATAAAGTAGCAGTCATGAAATTCTACCTCATGAATCCTCGTCCCATACCACAATGAGCTTGACAAAGTGGTAAATGGAACTTAAAGCTCAGGAATTCAATTTCACCCCATTTCATCAGTGTCCCTCATAAACTAAGAGAAAGGGTTTTGTATTGGATTCTGGCTTCACTTTTTGTTATCTATGCAGCCTTTTGTTAGACTATTCCTGAGGGCTACTATTTCCTCACCTCTAAAAGGAAGATGATAATATCCAAACAATTAGTGAAAGAGCCTCTGTCTCACACATGATGTCCAAAACACAGCACTGCAATGACCACCAGCATTATCACCAATAGGCAAGGTCTTACCTAGATGGTTCAGTAGTGAAGAACAAATACTGCTTTTTAAGGAGAACCCAAGTTCTGTTCCCAGTATCCACCATCAGGAGTTACATAACAACCTTAAGTCCAGTCCCAGGAGATCCAAGCCCTCTTCTGACCACCAAAAACATTGTACAACACGGATATGCATACATGCATGCAGACAATAAACTCATACACATAAAAGAAAATAAAAAGTCCTTTTGTTTTAAGAGGCCTGACTTCAGTCGTAGGTTCCTGGACTGGTCCCTCTCTTGCCCCAGCTATTCCTGCCATAGGCAGCCAGGTAAGTGTTAGTTTAAAAAACACACAAAACAACAAACAACAACAACAACAACAACAAAAACAAAAAAAAAACCCCCACAAGAATTGGGAGATGTAGTTCACTTGGTAGATTGCTTACCTAGCATGGAGAGAATCCTGAATTCAATTTCCAGCACACCATAAACTGGGCATGATGGCAGCCTGTAATTTCATCACTTGGGAGATAGAGTCAGGAAAATCAGAAGTCCAAGATTGGGCTGGAGAGATGGTCACAGTGTGTTAAAGTGCTTGTCACCAAGCACAGATGACCTGAGTTCAGTGTCTGGGAGCCACACGCTGAGAGAGTTGATCCATGCAAACTGCCCTCTGACCTCCACTCAACCACACACACACACACAAAAAAAAAAAAAAAAAAAAAAAAAAAAAAAAAAAAAAAAATTTTTTAAATTAGTTTTATTGATGCCTTTGTGCTTTTCATACATTTGTCCCAATTCGTAGGAGCTTATTTCCATTTCCCTCCCCCCACCCCCACCCTTCCAGAATCATGCATTGCCTAACCTTGTCCTGCGATCTTTTCTTCTCAGTTTTTTTTTTTCATTTTAGCTATAAGTGATAATAAATGAGTACAAGCATCCTTCCATCCAAACAACCTATCTGCAGGCTGATTTTTGTGCCCAAACACTAAAGCCCCACCCATCAGTGGGGGTGACAGTTGTTTTTTCAATCAAGTCGATCAAATGAGTGTCCAGCATACATTGCTGTAGTTTCACCATGTGCACCCCAATCAAGGCCCTTACATTCTACCACGCCCCCTCTTCCGCAAGTGGTTCCTAGGCTTAGAAAGGGGCACAGGTGGATGAGAGGTACCAGTCCACTCTCTCTGGAGCTGGTTGACTTGGGACTCTCGTGTTCAATTATGGCTGTTTTCCTTTCATGGGCGACAGTTTTGTCCAGGAATAACCTTTTCGATCCTTACTAATGAAGCACAAGCAATGTAGATATATAGGTATTTAAGCAGCACTAATAGCTGCTGTAGGTTCTTTGCATGGACACAATGTTTGTATGGTATGTTAATCCATAATTTACAATTTTCCCCCCTGTTTAAATATGACAGGGTCTTATCTGTGGCTTATAAATCTCCTAACCTGTAAGAGGATGTAAGCCTTGTGGCATCGCCCATGGGTTATTCTCCAAGGGGAGAGCCATAGCCGAATTAGATTTGGAGTATACATGGCACATGGCTGCCTCTGCTGCCAAGTGTATCCAGGCAGATGAGGTGGTAGCTGGTGCTGACGGTGGAGTCTTGCTGACTCAAGGAGACCCCAATTTAGCTTAATGAAATGAAACTTTTTAAAAAGAAAAAAAAAAAAAATCGGGGCTGGAGAGATGGCTAAGGGTTAAGAGCACATGACATTGCTCTGCTGCAGAGGACCCAGGTTCGATGCCCAGCACCCACATATGGCTCAAGAACCCTCTTTAGTGCTTGAGCATGGGACATGCCTTTAATCCAGCACTCAGAAGGCAGAGGCACGCAGATCTCTGTGACTTCAAGGACAGCCTGTCACAGAGAAAGCTCCTGACCAGTGGATAAAGGGAGACCCTGTCTCAAAACGTGACAAAAAAAAAAAAAATAAAAAAGAAACAAAAATAAGAAAGAAGAAAGAAAGAAAAGACCGGGCGTGGGGCGCACGCCTTTAATCCTGCCTAGGAGGCAGAGGCAGTTGGGATCTTTGTGAGTTCAAGGCCACTGGTTTACCAGAGGTGAAGTGCCAGGAGCAGCTGGGGCTCACAGGGAGATTTCCTGGTTCAAAAAGACCAAAAAAAGTTGAAAGAAAGAAAGAATACAAGAAGAAGAAAGAAAGAAAGAAAGAAACTATATCATCTTTAAGTGAATGACTTTAGACCAGATTCCAGGACAGCTGGGGCTAAGGAGCGTCACAAAGACAAAAAGAAGAAGAAGAAAGAACAGAAGAAAGAAAGAAAGACAGAAGAAAGAAAGACGAAAGAAGAAAGAAAGAACCTATGATCATCTCTTAAGTAAGGACTGTGAGACAGGATAGAGTTATAGGCAAATCCTGTGTAAGAAAGAAGAGGAGAGGAGAGAAGAAGAAGAGGAGGAGGAGGAGGAGGAGAACGGCAGCCACATAACATCCATATTACTTAAGTATTTTCTTTGGCTTTCATTGCACTTTAAAGTTCAGGCTGCTTGCTGTCCTGAGCCCACCTAAACCTGCTTCCTGGCCCCTTCCAGCTCCAACTCCATCATATTAGTTTCTCCCCATAGCTTACTGCGCTCCAGTGAGACTCACCCTCTATGTTCTCTAAACATATCAAGCTCTTTCTCAGACCCTTGCCCTGTTCTGCCCTTTGCACCTTTTAGATGGACTTCAAACATCATACTGTGATCACACTTCCTTCGAATCACTGCTAGCTTAGCTTCTTGTCCTGCTCCTTATCAGTGATAACTAAGAATATGACAATTTGCTCAACAGCTCTCTACCCAATAGAGAATAAACTTCAGTGGGTGGAACTTTGCTTTTTTCACTGCAGCAGCCCCAGGGGGCCCAAGGTCCTTTAGCAAAAAAAGGCAAACTATTTGTTTATTGTACTGTTACTTCAATTGGCACGCACTTTTTTTTTTTTTTTTTGGTTCTTTTTGAGACCAGGTCTCCCTAGGTCCAGACTGTCCTGGAACTCACTCTGTAGAACCGGATGGCCTCTGACTTCACAAAGATCCTCCTGCCCCTGCCTCTGCCTCCCAAGTGCTAGGATTAAAGGCATGCGCCACCATACCAGGCTCATTAGGCAGCACTTTGTAAATGGATCCAGACCTGTTATGATCTGAGGACCTCAGGGAGGTTAGCCTTTCCTTGCAGTGATTACCAGTTGTGTTTCTTTCCAAAGCACTTGATTATTTTGGGGGGCGTCAAAAGTTGATTTCCTCTTTTCTGTATTACCTGAATTTTCCATATTGAGTATTTATGCTCATTAAAAATTTCTTTTCAACTCTGCATTTTAACAATATTGGTCACAGGAAATGAATCTGATTACAAAAATCTTTCAAAGTAAGATTCATACTAAGGAAAGAAATGTCAGCAGCCAATCTAGCATTTTTTTTTTTTTTTGGTCTTTTCGAGACAGCATTCTTATAATGTATCAGCATATTTGAACAAGGCAAACTGATAATCAAAGGGCCTTGCCAGAAACATAAAGGAAGGTTGGTGATTCGATGAAGAATTTAGATACAGACAATACAAAAAAGTGAAGTGAAAAGTTTCACATAGGGCCCCATAGGTTAATGCTGATGGAACACGAAGTCCCCAGAGTAAAATGGGACTTCAATATTTGTTTAATACAGCTTTCTTTTTTTAAATTTTTTTCCTTTGAGTTCTGGCTAGCTAGCAAGGTACTTGCTTTGAAGCCCTGGCTAGTATTGAACTCACAGCCATCCTTCTGCCTCAGCTTCTCAAGTGCTAGGATTACAGGTGTGTGCCACCACATCTGGGTGTACCTCAGACATTTTGTTGTTACTGATCACATTAGTTGGTGATGACGAACTAATGAATTTCTATTTAAGATGCTATTTTCGAGCTGATTAAAATCTTCTTTCAGGTTGTCTCCTTAATTTAAATACATGCCGCTGGGCGTGGTGGTGCACGCCTTTAATCCTAGCACTCAGGAGGCAGAGGCAGGCACATCTTTGTGAGTTCAAGGCCAGCCTGGTCTACCGAGTGAGTTCCAGGTCAGCTGGGGCTACAGGGAGACCCTATCTGGAAAAAGACCAAAAATAAATAAATAAATAAATAAATAAATAAATAAATAAATGCCATTTCTGTTACAACTCCTCCCCCCACCCAAGCATACACTACTATCCACTTCCTTCTTTTCCTTAAAAAGTGTCTTCCATTTCCTTTGATTTTCTAAAATGCAGCTTTCCCCTGACGAGGCACCCACTGTTCTTAGAAACTCCCACTCTCTTTCCTCCTGAGCCCATTTCCCAGGGTGCTTACACATTTTTCATTGTTCTGTCCTTCTTAATCTTAACCCAACACCCACCTCCTTATGCAAGTCATGTGTCCCTTTCTGGTTACTAGTGACCCTACAGCCTTTGGTTACCCTTGCCACTGTTGTTGTCTTGATGACATCAATGTCTGCTTTCGTGACTCTTTAAACCTCATTTTGACCACCATTACCACCAGAACATCTCTATGACTAAGGGAATTCTCCTATTTATAAACCCATTTTAAGTGATTTTTTAATGGTAGAAAAATACATATAACATAAAAGTAACCTATTGGGGCCTGGAGAGATGGATGAGCAGTTGTGAGCACTGACTGCTCTTGCAGAGGACCTGGGTTCGATTCCCAGCACCCACATGGTGGCTGGGTATGGTGGTGCATGCCTTTAATTCCAGCACTCAGGAGGCAGAGGCAAGCAGATCTCTGTGAGTTCAAGGCCAGCCTGGTCTACATAGCAAGCTCCAGGCTGGCTGGGACTAAAGGGAGACCCTGTCTCAAAAAGACAAAAAAAAAAAAAAAAGTCTATAAAGATAAATAGCACTGAGGGAAAATGTTTTAGCCAACATCACTGACAAGGGCTTAATTTCTTATCTTAGAGTGTGTTAGTTATTTTTTTTTTCATTGTTGTAAGACAAAAGGAAATAAAGAAGAAAGGGCTTATGTTGGCTTACAGTTTGTGTACTGCCCATCGTGGTAGACAGGGCACGCTGAGCAGGAACATGAGGTAGTTAGTCACATGGCGTCCATACTCAGGAAGCAGAAAATATGAAAGTTCATGGTCACCTCGCTTTCTCTTTTATGCAATCTGAGATCCCATCACATGGAATAGTGTCATATTTCTACTCTTTAGAATGATAAATATGTTAAAGGTGACAACAACTACTGCAACTTCAGGGATAAAGAAAAGGAAATTCACCGAGATTGTTGACAAACTACAAATCAAAGCAAACTTTTTGGAAATAACTATTAAATCATAGATGACTCTTGATCCAGCAATTCCACTACTATGAATCTATGTTACCAATGAACTTCAAAAAGTTTTCTGAGAATTAACATACAGAGAGAGAGAGAGAGAGAGAGAGAGAGAGAGAGAGAGAGAGAGAAATCAGTCTATCACTTATCAGTCAAAACACTAATGTCAGAAAATAGAAAAGAAAAACCTGGAGAAGAAACTGGTTAAGAAATATTTATATGACTGGAAGCAGTTTATAATGAAACATTATAACACTCCTGAGTATTAATTTTTCAAAATGGAAAAGGTAAGTTGACAAAATATTTACAGTATGATTCTATTTTTAGCTAAAAGTAGATGCGCATAACATTTCCACATTGAAGAAAGAAAGTAAAAATCTATAAAGATGCTTTCCAGATATTTATACATTTTCTAAGAAAATATACATCAATTTTATAATCAGAAAAAGTTACCTAGAAAAATTTCCACTTTCCACAGAAAAGACAAAACAACCTGTTCCATGTATGCTCTATATTTTAAAAATTCTGATTTTCTAGAACTTAATATATACATATGTGCTTTGATCAAACCCACCTCCCGATCTGTCCCTTTCCATTCCGCCTGCATACGTTTCCCTCCCAGCTTCATGTGCATGCTTTGTTTTTCAACCCATGGAGTCCACTTAGTGCTGCCTCTGTGGTCATTCTAGGGGCCTCTGTGGAATCACTTCCCCTATCTATATTTTAGAAAAAGCTCTACTACTGGGAGTCTGTTCTAAAGATTTCATAACAAATGATAAGTAATTAAGTATGACTCTAGAAGTACTACAATTAAAATGTTTTGAAAGCTACCTTCAGGATTTATCTTAGGAAAAAGATATGCACCCACATATTTGGATCCACTCAGCTAGCTCTGTTTGCATAGCCTCATTCATCACCTGCAGTCACCCAGTCTTGCTTAATCAAAGCAACTATAAGTAGAGCCAGAATGTGCCTGCACAGACCATCAGTAAGTGCTGACTGCAGGAAACAACATCAGTGAGACCAGCTCATCCCCGTCACAATTTAGGTGAGTGCCGTACCACTGCACAAAAATATCTGCTCTCTGTTATTGAAGAAAAAAAAAAAGGGAGAAAAGCTAGTAGTACTTACAGTTATAGGTTCTTAAATAATTCTCATTTAAAAATGGAGACTTTAATGTCAGAAGGTGAAAATAGTGATCATATTTAGTAAGGTA
Organism: Rhizomys pruinosus; assembly: GCA_009823505.1. NCBI lineage: Eukaryota > Metazoa > Chordata > Mammalia > Rodentia > Spalacidae > Rhizomys > Rhizomys pruinosus. Next base: position 453,689 of record VZQC01007265.1, on the reverse strand, counting down.
AATAATTTGTTATTAAAGAAAGTGGTTTATTTTTCAGAATAGGACTTGAAATTATTTCTGAATTATATGTTTAAATTTTGTAACTCTAAAAATGGTGCTGACTTTCTGGTCGATGACTCTATCATAAATGTGTCTTTTCCAGCTTCTTATCTTGCTCAACCATGGTTATTCAGAGCAGAGCTCTTTCTAGTGTGTTTGTGCAAACGAGACCATGGGAGTCATGACAGGGAATTATGTGATAAAATGGTATTGAAGATAATCAGACAACCAAAGGTAGCCATGATTCCTCAGTGAAGGATACTGACATCTGTAGTAGGCTCATGTGAACTCTGATTCTCTGAGACAGAATACAGATTGCCAAAAAACAGATTTATTTGACTATGTAACTTTTTATGACAGGAAAACATTTTCTAGAACATGCAGCTTTGAATAAAAGAGAAAACAAAAGTCGTCAGTTTTTTTAAATTTTTTTATTAATTTTTATTTATTTCTGTATGTGTATGAATGTACTGCCTGCATGCAAGTTTGTGCACCCATGTCATGCAATGCCGCGGAGGTCAGAAGAGGGTGTCGGATTCCCCTAGAACTGGAGTTCTCCTGGAATTGTAGTTTCAGACTGTTCTCAGCCGCCATTCGGGTGCTGGGGATCGAACCCGGGTCCTCTGTAAGAGCGGTCAGCACTCTTAACCGCTAGGCCATCTCTCTAGTCCCCCAAAAAGTCATCAGTTTTAATCCAAGTCAGACAGTATAATTTTTTTTTTTTTTTGGCTTTTTGAGACAGGGTCTCCCTGTAGTCCCAGCTGTCCTGGAACTCACTCTGTAGACCAGGCTGGCCTTGAACTCACAAAGATCCACCTGCCTCTGTTTCCCAAGTGGTAGGATTAAAGGCGTGTGCCACTACGCCCGGCCAGACAGTTTTTAAGTTAATAAAATGCTACCTCATTATCTTCTCATGCAGGGTACTATAGTCTGCCTAAGTTAAAATTTAACCTTAATTGAGTTACCAACCCTGCCAATCCACACACTAGTTTTAAAAGAATTATTGCCTGTACAAGTTATAACTCTGCTTCATAGGAAATAAGGAAAGCATTTCTTCTGAGCCAATAATAAGTGATTAGGACCTAGTAACATGGATTCAAGTTATCTTGAATGATATGTTCCAAAGTGAAAAGAGGTTACACGAAATTTTATAGGCAAAGAACAATCATAAGTCAATATGTTCAACAAATGCATTAATCATACTAATACATTCAACAAAGAGTAGACCCAGGAAAATGAGGAAATCTTTCCTATAGTTTTTATTACAGCATTCTTAGCTTTGCGGTTGGTGGTGGTTATAAATTTACTAAGCATTGCAATACAGTCCAAGCTTGTCAAGTCAGATACCATTATTAAAAGTAATTGGCTATTTACACAAAAGGCCCAAGCTAACCTAAGGATATTCTGGCTCTTGACCTCACATCTCTCCACAACCACAACTCTTTACTCAGCCAAGTAGAAGATGTAGGATATTTAACACAAATGCAGCTTCTTCAGAGAACTTGAGCTCCACATTGCCATGTTCATAAATTTATTATTAATATTTCAAAGAAGCTGGACATTCTTTTTGTGTATAAAAAGGACTAAATGTTTAATATGAAATTCCAAATACTGATTTTTCCCTTACATTGTGAACAGGGAGGGGAAGAAGAATGCTAGTGGGAGGGGGGAGAAAATAGAGAAGTGATGACATCAAGATGGAAATCAGAAGACAAATGCCGCTTCCAATTCTGTTTCTATGAGTCTACCAAGGCCCTGGATCTTCTAAAGTGTCAGTGTATCCATCTATGGAGTGAAGGGTTCAGCAGAATGATGTGTTTGGTTCCGTCCTTCCAAGCATTCTTGCCCAATGCAGGTGGGAAAAATCAGAGAAAGAGTGATGTGAAGTGTTCAAGCTGGGAGGTGGGGGGAATCTTTGATAACCACTGAGGATCTTGTGCATGGATCTGGCTGCAAGCTGGCAATCTATATGTAAGATTCTGGCTCCGCCTAGAGAAGACAATTTGAAATTTGACCTTTACAGAATTGTTCAGAGGTAATATAAGGTACATTTTATGTTCTAACAAATGGTTTAGCCCAGAACTTGATGACCTTCATCCCATCAGGCTAGAAGGGCTGATCCATATAAAGTTTATGATATATTTAAATTGCAACTGTTCTTTTGACAACTTGCTTTTTAGTGTAGCAAAACACTAAAGTTATAATTAGGGGATGGAGAAATGGCTCAGAGGTTAAGAGCAGCTCATGCAGAGGACCTGGGTTTGGCTCCCAGCACCCACATGGCAGCCCACAACTGTCCATAACTCCAGTTCCAGGGATCCAACACCTGCTTCTGACCTCTAAGGGTACTGAACAGCACAGGTGCACTTACATATTTGCAGGCAATATACTCATACACATAAAAATAAAAAATATTTTAAAGGTAATCATTACTGCAGAAATTTCAGGCAAAGTCTGAAAGAGTATCAGACTGGAGACAAAGTCATGTTGCCTATAAATCACAGCAATACTGCTGCATCTTGATTATGAACCAGGCCTACAAGAGCTTCCCGAAGCATGTGACAGAGAACTATACTATTTCAGTATGATAATGTGACCAACGTGACTGTCAAGGGATAGCATCTACTGGTAATGCTTCTGTGAATTTAGTATTAGGCTGGGGACTGAGGATGGTAACTTTACTAATTCATTCCTTCCATAATGAATAGGTCCCTTTATATCCATTCATGTTTTTGTCTTTTTACTAATGTATGTGAAGTATACAAAATTACTGATTTCATTGTGACATTTTCATATATGCATATACTTGAATCATATTTACTCCCCATTGCCTTCTTATCTCCTATCTGTTTTATCTTCCCTAATAATCTCCATCTATGTGGATGTCTTTGTTGTTCTAGATTCCACATTTGAGAAAACACCTGTGTTTCTGAAGTCTAGCTTATTTCACTTAACATGACAATCTCTAGTTCCAGTCATTTTCCAGCAAAAAAATAAACACGAAAGCCATGTGGAAATAAACACAAAAGCCATGTGGTTCTTTATGTGTGAATAGTACTCCGTTGTGTGTATATAAGTCATTTTATTTGTCTATTCATTCGTTCATTAGTACCAGGGCTGATTTTATAATTTAACTATTCTGAATAGCATCAGTACAAATATGGATATGCAGATATCTCTACTGAATGCTGACATATTCCTTCAAGTATGTAATCAACAGCAGTATCCCTGAATCACATGGTAGTTATAGTTTTAGATTTTTTTTTTTTTAAATTAGTTTTTATTGATGCTTTGTGCATTTCATACATTTTTTCCAATTCAGTTCAGGCTTATTTCCCCCGTTCCGCCCCCACACCACCCCCACCCCATCCCAGATCATGCATTCTGCCATAACTGTCCTCATCTTTCTCTCAGTTTTTTTTTTTCATTTTAGCTATAAGTGATAATCCTGAGTACAAGCATCCTTCATCAAAACCTATCTGCAGGCTGTTGTGCCCAAACACCTAACAGCCCCACCATCCAGTGGGGGGTGACAGGTTGTTTTTCAATCAAGTTGATCAAATGAGTGTCCAACTACATTGCTGTAATTTCACCATTCACCCAATCGCAGCCCTTACATTTACCACGCCCCCTCTTCCGCAGGTTGTTCCCTAGGCTAGAAAAGGGGCACAGGTGGATGGAGGGTAAAACAGTCCACTCTCTCTGGAGCTGTTGACTTGGACTCTGGTCAATTCTGGCTGTTCCCTTTCATGGGCTGACAGTTTTGTCAGGAATAACCTTTCGAATCCACTAATGAGAAAAGCAATTAGATATAGGTATTTAAGCAGCACTAATAGTTATGGTAGGTTACTTAGCATAGACACATGTTTGGATTTTAATCCATGAATTACAATTTTCCACCCCCTGTTAAATATGACAGGGTGCTTACTGTGGCTTATAACATCTCCTAACCTTAGAGGATGTAAGCTTGTGGCATCAGCCATGGGTTATTTCTCCAAGGGGAGAGCCAATAGCCAATTAGATTTGGGATAACAGGCACATGGCTGCCTCTGCTTGGCACAGTATTTCCAGGCAGGTGAGGTGTAGCTGGTGCTGACGGTGGAGTCTTGCTTGACTCAGGGAGACCCATATTTGCTTTATTGGTTTAGTGGCCTTTGGTAACACTCTCTGGCATTCCAGAGGCCATCTGTACACTTGCATGTGTGGTCTCAATACATCCCTCCCATGTTAACGTCAGGTCTTCGGCAGCAGGGTCTTATTGCCTCTCCTAGTTTTAGATTTCTTTAGGAACCTCTAATCTGATTCCTACAGTGCTGAAACAGCCATACTAATTTTTTTTAATTTTATTTATTTCTGTATGTGTATGAATGTACTATCTGCATGTAGGTCTGTGCACCCGTGTCGTGCAATGCCGCGGAGATCAGAAGAGGGTCTCGGATTCCCCTGGAATTGGAGTTTCAGACGGTTCTCAGCCGCCATGTGGGTGCTGGGGATCGAACCCGGGTCCTCTGCAAGAGCAGTTGGTGCTCTTAACCGCTAGGCTATCCATACTAATTCACAGGCTTCACTGAGTAATTTTGGGGATACTTACCCCCTATGTATTTATAAAATAATTTGAAAAGAATCAGTGCTAGTTCTTTAAACATCCAGAAGGACTCAGCAGTGAATCTGTATGGTCCTGAGCATTTCATTGGGGACAATTTACTACTGCTTCAGTCTCACTGCTTATTATTGATCTCTTTAATTCGTTTGCATCCTCTGTTTCAATTTTTATAGGTTATATGTATCTACCAGGATTTTTCTTGTTTCTTCTAGACTTTCTAATTTAGAATGTAAATTTTTGAAATATTCTCTCATGATCCTCTAGATTCCAGTGATATATATTGCAACATTCTCTTCCTCCTGTCTAATTTTATTAATTTGAGCCTTTGTTTTAGTTTGGTAAAGATTTGGCATTCTTGTTTATTTTTTCAAAGAACTAATTCTTTCTTTCATTAATCCTTTGTAATGTTTTTCTTTATTTCCCTTTCATTGATTTCGGTTCCTTTTTACTTTTTCTTTCCTTCCTCTGATTCTTGGTCTAGCACGCTCTTGTTTTAATGACACTGAGAGCCGTCAGGTGACCCATTGAGATCTCTGTGACTTTTTAGCATAGATACTCATCACTAAAGCTTCCTTCACTGTTGTATTTTTACTTTTATTTTATTCAATATTTCCCTTGATTTCTTCAGTGTCCCATAAAAATGTTTTGTCTGATTTCTATATATTTGTATATTTTCTGAAGCTTTCCTTGCTATGGATTTCTGGTTTTATTCCATTATGACCTAATAAGATATAAGAAATTATTTCAATAAGACTTATGGTCTAAAATGTGATCTATTTTGTAAAAGTGTCATGGGTTGCTGAGAAAAATGTGATTGGTTCATGAAATCAGGTGCATAAATATATTTACAGTTGTCATATATTTGTGATAGCCTGTTCCCCTTGTTAATGTATAGTGATCTTCTTTACCTCTTCTGATTAATTTTGGCCTAAAATCTGTGTTGTTGTTATGAGTAGCTACTCCTGCCTGCTTTGGAATTCCACTTACTTGGAATATCATCTTTCATCTCCTGTGTGTGTGTGTGTGTGTGTGTGTGTGTGTGTTCGTGTTTGCTAACTGAGTGAATTTCTTGCAGAAAAAAAACAACTGGATATTGTTTTTAATTCAATCAGCCAGTCTACATCTTTTAATTGCAACAGTAAGACCATCTATACTTAAGGTTATTATTGAAAGGTATGTATTAAATCCTGTTATTTTGTCTTATGTCCCCAATTTCCTCCCCAGTTGCTTTGAATGTTTTCTTATTTGTACCTCATTTGACTTACAGGTGTTCTGGTTTGCTAACAGAGTTTTAGTCTGTCCGGATTCTCACTTGTTTATGTTAACTTTTTCCCCCAGTTCTGTGTGTTGAACTTAGGACTTCAGACAAGTAATGGTCTACCATTAGGCAAGTAATGCTCTACCACTAAGCTTTACCACCTCAGCCTCAGTGTTTATCAATTCTTCTTAGTCTTTCCTGAGCTCTCGTGATTGTGTATATCTTTCTTCAATCTTTTTGGGGGGGGGTATTTTTGAGACAGGTGCCCTTTAGTTCCAGCTCTCCTGGAACTCACTATATAGACGAGCTGGCCTTGAACTCACAGAGATCTGTCTGCCTCTGCCTCCCAAGTGCTGGGATTAAAAGTGGGTGCCACTACACCCAACTTCTTTCTTCAGTTTTTGTACACAGTGTTCCTTTAGTTGTCTTCTTCAATCTGGGTTTGGGGACTATGAATTGTTTAAGTTTATATTTATTGTGGAAGTTCTTAATTTCTCCTTCAACTTTAAAAGTCAGCTTTGCTGAATATAGTGATCGTGAATGGTAGTTCATTTCTTCCAAGGCTTGAAATACATCACTCCGAGCTTTCCTGGCCTTTAGGGTTTCTTCTGAGAGGTATGCTCTTCCTCTGTGGGCTTTTCATTTCTGTTTTGCAGCTGTGTCTTCTGTTGTTGTTCTGTGCTCTTGGTAACACTGCATGTGGTGGAGAGGTGCTTTCCTGGTCATGCTTATTAAGGGTTCTACATGCCTTCTAGAGCCAGATGTCCATATTTTCCCATACTTGAAAAATTTCTCCTTATTTTCCTGAACAATTTTTTCTGTATATTTAGCTTGTATTGCTGGCACCTTCCTCTCATCGTATATTCAGTGCCTATGCTTTCTTCCATTTGATCCAGTCTATTGGTGAGGTTTCTATTGAGTTATCTATTTTATTTACTGAGCTTTTCATTTCCAAGATTTCCATTTGTTATTTTCCCAGAATCCTTTGCTGATTTTTTTCATCCGAGTACTGCTTTATCTCCCTTACTTCATTCAGCTGTTTATTTGTATTTAAGACCATCTGTCATTTTTACAATCAGCCTTTGATGTATTTGTCCAGGATTTCACTCACATCTATACCTTTAAGTTCAGTCACTGAATAGTTATAACTTTTTGTAAGGGTAATCTTGCTTGTTTTCTCCTCTTTCTGTGTTTCTATGTTGAGATTCGTGCATATGTCGGGAAGGCTATCTTTTCTACATTTTATGTGAAGGCCTTCTCAGTGAGCAAACTTCTCTTAAAGGTTCAATCCCGACTGGCACTAGAAGAGGAGAAAACAAAGTAACACCACCAAAACAAATTGAATATAGAAATACAATAAAAACCAACTACTGACAACACTATACAACCAACATCCATAGAAAAGGTGCAAAAGGGGCAGGTGTGGTGGCACATGCCTTTGATTCCAGCACTTGGGAGGCAGAGGCAGGGAGATCTCTGTGATTTCAAGGCCAGCCTGGTCTACAGAGTGAGTTCCAGGCCAGCTGGGGCTACAGGGAGACCCTGTCTCAAGAAGACAAAAAAAAAAAAAAGGTGCAAAAGATAATGTAGACTAAACAATGAAATAATGAAAATAATAAAATAAAAGGGACAGAGAAAGGGAAAAAAAGAAACAAGCAAGATCAATGCTTTTTTTAATTTTTATTTTATGCATATGAGTGTGTTGCCTGCATTGTAAGTGCACCCGTGTTGTGCAATGCTGCTTAAGTAAGAAGAGAGCATTAGATTCCCCTGAAACTGGAGGTATGGATTTTTGTATGTGTATGAATGTACTGTCTGCATGCAGGTCTGTGCACCCGTGTCGTGCAATCCCGGAGGTCAGAAGAGGTCTCAGATTCCCCTGGAACTGGAGTTCTCCTGGAATTGGAGTTACAGATGGTTCTTAGCCCGCCATGTGGNTGTGATCACTGCCTGATCTCTGGAGCAGTATCTCAGCTCTCCAATGTCAGTAAAAAAATAATAATTCCGGGGCTGAAGAGTGGCTCAGCGGTTTAGAGCGCCGACTGCTCTTGCAGAGGCCCCGGTTCAATTCCCAGCACCCACATGGCGGCTAAGAACCATCTTTAACTCCAGTTCCAGGGGAATCCAACACCCTCTTCTGACCTCCACGGCATGCATGACACGGGTGCACAAAAAAAAAAACACATAAAAAAACAAACAACAAAACACAACAAAACAAACAAAAAAAAATATATATATATATATATATATATATATCCATGGGGCTGGAGAGTGGCCTGCAGTTAAGAGCACCGACTGCTCTTGCCAGAGGACCCGGGTTCGATCCCAGCACCCACATGGGGCTGGGACTGAGAACCGTCTGTACTCCAATTCCAGGAGAACTCCAGTTCCAGGGGAATCGACACCCTCTTCTGACCTCCGCGGCATTGCACGACACGGGTGCACAGACCTGCATGCAGACAGTACATTCATACACCTAAATAAATAAAAATAATAAAAATAAAAATTTAAACCCGGTTCCATATCCTATTTTTATGGACCATCCATTTTTTCTTTCACTACTTAGGAGCTATTGGTATGGTAGCACGTCCAAACATTGAAATAACAAGTGTTTGATAATATATAAAAATAATATGTAAAACAAGAATGCTTAAGTTCTTACTTCTTAGCTTGCAAGGCCTTACCAGGGCTTTGTCTGTACTCTTCAGCTTTGCTGGGGGAAGTTTGGAGGTTGATTGATACGTCACTTTGGCTTCATTTTCAGATTTCTGTTGTTTAAAATATAATATTTAAAATTGTTTGTAATTTCAACTATCTTTACTACCTGAAAACCAATAGAAACAACCCCAGATAACTCAAAATGAACTTGATAGCCATACATCAAAAATAATTATTCCTATAAAATTTGAGCATCAATTTCTGACTGTACACTTACAGAATAAGCCATAAAAACACAACATCAAAAACCACAAAAAAAATCTTAATAGGTTTGTTGGCATAGTTTGTATTGAAATCTCAGGATTGCTTTGTTATAGTACGGCACACACACACAAAATGATGTTACATGATTTTCCCTGAAGGGGAAAAGAAATACAAATGCAATTACAGAAGTCAAGGAAAAGCCCCTGTAATGTTGAACTTGAGTTAGTAATAAGTAAATGCCCAGCAATGTGTGTCCAGGTCTTAGTTTCTAATACTTTCTTCACTAAAAGGAATCATGACTCTGGATATAGGACTGGAAAAGTAATAATGAAACATGTGTTGTACCAGAAAACAATGTTACTAAAAACTAGTGAGGGTGTGTCAAAAAGCATATACACATATATATTGCCACCTCTGAGAGTTGCCCGCTGGTCAAATTAGCACACAATTGATATCGCAAAGAATAAAGATGGTGATTGACTAGCATTTACTAGGGCGGAGGGGAGGGGGGAGCCCCCAAGCCAACTGAGTTTCTCAAGAATGGAGAAAGTAAGATTGCTGCTTAGAAATTTTCTCTGCTTGACTGAAAATTAGAAGAGAAAACTATATTCCAAGGAGAGGAAGAGCCTGGGAATCAAGAAAGAAATAACAAGATAGCTAAAAGCACTATGAACAAAAGACAGCTCAGGAACCTAGGAGCAGTCCCAAACACTACCTCTGGCTCCACTGCACGGGTGGCGGAAGAGGGGAAAGGGATGGGACAAGATAGAGGCGAGGCAGAAAGGAAAGCAGCTATCAGCAAGTCAGCTTTAATGACAGCAGAGTAGTAATCCTAGCAGCTGGAGAAACCCATGGTTCACAGCACAGCGCGGTTATCGGTTCTTAAATCCAGGGCAGGAATTTGGTCTGACAGTGACACCTCCTGTACTGCTCGCCAGGAAAAGGATCTATTGGACTGCCCATCTTGAGAAATGGCCTATTTAAGACAGTCCAAGACATGTGGAAGGGTGCGTCTGTGCTACAGACGCATTGAGAAGTATAAGTAACAGGGAGCCTGGGCTGCTGAAGGCCCTCATGTGCTGAGGAGTGTGTAGCTTGAGGGTTACTGCAGACACAGGCCTCCACTCCTGCGTCTCCGGATGCTCCGGATGACTTGATTTCTGACGCTTCCTCCTGCACAGGGGAGTTTACTGTGGAGCAGCTCTGAAGGCACTGAAACCGAGGTGGGCTGATTGCCTGACTCTTGGCTCTTCTCTTCCGGTGCTCAGTTTGCTACTTTCACTCTCCAGGGAACTAGATAATACCTCAGGCCAAGGGTTGCCATACTCATGAGTATTCAAAGAGGCTCTATGGAGTGAAGGGGAGCTCGCCTGGCCTACAGGATGCAGAGATTATTGGGGGAGGCAACGCCTCTAGATTGTTAGAGTATAAAGGAGTGTGTCTTTGACTGGCTTTATCTAGCCCGGACTGATAATGGAACCATGCAGCAACCCATGCACTCGCCGCCCCCCCCACTAGACCTGAGGAAAAAAACTCTCTTTCTCTGACTTTTTATCTCTTCTATCATTTACAAATCTTTTAAATTATTTTTTTTATTTTATTATTTATTATTTTATTTATTTATTTATTTATTTATTTATTTTTGTATGTGTATGAATGTACTGTCTGCATGCAGGTCTGTGCACCCGTGTCGTGCAATGCCGCGGAGGTCAGAAGAGGTCTCCGATTCCCCTGGAACTGGAGTTCTCCTGGAATTGGGTTACAGATGGTTCTTAGCCCCATGTGGGTGCTGGGGACGAACCCGGGTCCTCTGCAAGGCGTCGGTGCTCTTAACCGCTGGGCTATCTCTCCAGCCCCTTTAAATTATTTTTAATTCTAAAATTTTGGGGTTTTGTTTTTAAATCCTCTTCTATTAAAATTTATTTATTTTTTCTTTTCTTTTATCATGGGGGTTTTTAATCTCTTGCTCTCTTCTTTCTCACATTGTCTCAACCTTAACACGGCTTTTTAAATTTTTAAAAATTTATTTATGGGTATGAATGTATTGTCTGCATGTAGGTTTGTGCAATGTCGCGGAGGTCAGAAGAGGGTGTCGGATTCCCCTGGAACTGGAGTTCTCCTGGAACTGGAGTTCTCCTGGAACTGGAGTTAAAGACGGTTCTCAGCCGCCATGTGGGCGCTGGGGATCGAACCTGGGTCCTCTGCAAGAGCAGTCAGTGCTCTTAACTGCTAGGCCATCTCTTAAAACACTGATCTTGCGGGCTGGAGAGATGGCTTAGTGGTTAACAGCACCAGCTGCTGTTACAGAGGACCCTGATTCCATTCCCAGACCCACACCTGGCAGCTAACATAATACAATAAATAAATAAATAAATAAATAAATAAATAAATAAATAAATAAATAAAAATAAAAAAAATAATTTAAAAGATTTGTAAATGATAGAAGAGATAAAAAGTCAGAGAAAGAGAGTTTTTTTCCTCAGGTCTAGTGGGGGGGGCGGCGAGTGCATGGGTTGCTGCATGGTTCCATTATGCAGATCCGGGCTAGATAAAGCCAGTCAAAGACACACTCCTTTATACTCTAACAATCTAGAGGCGTTGCCTCCCCCAATAATCTCTGCATCCTGTAGGCCAGGCGAGTTCCCCTTCACTCCATAGAGCCTCTTTGAATACTCATGAGTATGGCAACCCTTGGCCTGAGGTATTATCTAGTTCCCTGGAGAGTGAAAGTAGCAAACTGAGCACCGGAAGAGAAGAGCCAAGAGTCAGGCAATCAGCCCACCTCGGTTTCAGTGCCTTCAGAGCTGCTCCACAGTAAACTCCCCTGTGCAGGAGGAAGCGTCAGAAATCAAGTCATCCGGAGCATCCGGAGACGCAGGAGTGGAGGCCTGTGTCTGCAGTAACCCTCAAGCTACACACTCCTCAGCACATGAGGGCCTTCAGCAGCCCAGGCTCCCTGTTACTTATACTTCTCAATGCGTCTGTAGCACAGACGCACCCTTCCACATGTCTTGGACTGTCTTAAATAGGCCATTTCTCAAGATGGGCAGTCCAATAGATCCTTTTCCTGGCGAGCAGTACAGGAGGTGTCACTGTCAGACCAAATTCCTGCCCTGGATTTAAGAACCGATAACCGCGCTGTGCTGTGAACCATGGGTTTCTCCAGCTGCTAGGATTACTACTCTGCTGTCATTAAAGCTGACTTGCTGATAGCTGCTTTCCTTTCTGCCTCGCCTCTATCTTGTCCCATCCCTTTCCCCTCTTCCGCCACCCGTGCAGTGAGCCAGAGGTAGTGTTTGGGACTGCTCCTAGGTTCCTGAGCTGTCTTTTTGTTTCATAGTGCTTTTTAGCTATCTTGTTATTTCTTTCTTGATTCCCAGGCCTCTTCCTCTTCCTTGGAATATAGTTTCTCTTCTAATTTTCAGTCAAGCAGAGAAAATTTCTAAGCAGCAATCTTACTTTCTCCATTCTTGAGAAACTCAGTTGGCTTGGGGGCTCCCCCCTCCCCTCCGCCCTAGTAAATGCTAGTCAATCACCATCTTTATTCTTTGCGATATTCAATTTGTGTCTAATTTGACCAGCGGGCAACTCTCAGAGGTGGCATATATATGTGTATATGCTTTTTGACACACCCTCACTAGTTTTTAGTAACATTGTTTTCTGGTACAACACATGTTTCATTATTACTTTTCCAGTCCTATATCCAGAGTCATGATTCCTTTTAGTGAAGAAAGTATTAGAAACTAAGACCTGGACACACATTGCTGGGCATTTACTTATTACTAACTCAAGTTCAACATTACAGGGGCTTTTCCTTGACTTCTGTAATTGCATTTGTATTTCTTTTCCCCTTCAGGGAAAATCATGTAACATCATTTTGTGTGTGTGTGCCGTACTATAACAAAGCAATCCTGAGATTTCAATACAAATACTATCGCCAACAAACCTATTAAGATGTTTTTTGTGGTTTTTGATGTTGTTGTTTTTATGGCTATATTCTGTAAGTGTACAGTCAGAAATTGATGCTCAAATTTTATAGGAATAATTATTTTTGATGTATGGCTATCAAGTTCATTTTGAGTTATCTGGGGTTGTTTCTATTGGTTTTCAGGTAGTAAAGATAGTTGAATATTACAATTTTAATATTATATTTTAAACAACAGAAATCTGAAAATGAAGCCTAAAGTGACGTATTCAACCTCCAAACTTCCCCCAGCAAAGCTGAAGAGTACAGACAAAGCCCTGGTAAAGCCTTGCAAGCTAAGAAGTAAGAACTTAAGCATTCTTGTTTTACATATTATTTTTATATATTATCAAACACTTGTTATTTCAATGTTTGGACGTGCTACCATACCAATAGCTCCTAAGTAGTGAAAGAAAAAATGGATGGTCCATAAAAATAGGATATGGAACCCTTGGTTTAAATTTTTTATTTTATTTTATTTTTTATTTATTTATGTGTATGAATGTACTGTCTGCATGCAGGTCTGTGCACCCGTGTCGTGCAATGCCGCGGAGGTCAGAAGAGGGTGTCAGATTCCCCTGGAACTGGAGTTCTCCTGGAATTGGAGTTACAGACGGTTCTCAGCCGCCATGTGGGTGCTGGGGATCGAACCCGGGTCCTCTGCAAGAGCAGTCGGTGCTCTTAACTGCTAGGCCATCTCTCCAGCCCCATGGAATATATATATATATATAATATATATATATTTTTTTTTTGTTTGTTTTGTTTGTTTTGTTTTATGCGTATGAGTGTACTGTCTGTAGTAGGTTGGTGCACCCGTGTCTGCAATGCCGGGAGGTCAGAAGAGGGTGTTGGATCCCCTGGAACTGGAGTTAAAGATGGTTCTTAGCCGCCATGTGGGTGCTGGGAATTGAACCTGGGTCCTCTGCAAGAGCAGTCGGCGCTCTTAACCGCTGAGCCATCTCTTCAGCCCCGGAATATATTATTTTTTACTGCTATTGGAGAGCTGAGATACTGCTCCAGAGATCAGGCAGTGATCACATCCCCACTAATTATACCTAGTGCTCCTACCAGATGCTAACCCCTGCATGGACATCATTAGCTTGCTTCTTAATCTCTAGCTTCATTGTGCATAGATAATTATTTCCTCAACATTGTGACCCTCCCTTCTAATGACCTCAACTCATATCCTACTCCCTAGAATCACACTAATATAAATAAATGCCTATCATGTCCCCATGTGAAGTTGACTACACTTGAAAGGCACGTGAGGAATGAGCATGTGTGGTGTTAGGCTTTTTAGCTGTAACTGGACAATGTGGTACAAAGAGGCAAAATATGGATAATTCATTCAAAATAATAACTTTAAAAAGATTATTTTTTTGCTTGACTTTTGGCATTTTTTTTTTGAGACAGGTCCCCTCTTAGCCCCAGCTGGCCTGGAACTCAGTTTGTAGACCAGGCTGGCCTTGAACTCACAGAGATCCTCCTGCCTCTCCTCCTGAGTGCTGGGAATAAAGGCATGTGCCACCGTGCCTGCATCTTGGCCTTTATGTATATAATAATCTATATATACATATATGGAATAATATAAATATGATATACACACACACACACACATTGCTCACTTTGCCTTACTACTTGGGATTTGGTGCTAGCACCCACAGATGAGGGATACCATTCATCCTTTGTTTTTCTGGGACTGCGTTACTTCACTTAGCATAATGTCTTCTAGTTCTATTCATTTACCTGCAAAGTTGCAAGAGTTTCTAAAACGCTGTGGATTCGCACTTGCCTTCTTGGTCTGCAACACTTAAGAGTCGTAAAAAGATAAAGATAAAATGAAATATAGCATGGGGTTTTCTTTTCAATTTTTTAGGATCCCAACATAAGACCACAGACATTTGCTCCATATATCATATGAGGCTACGCTCTGGCCTCATCATAAGAAGAGAGACCTGCTACTTTAGCAAAGAAACCACCAAAAGGTATCCCCTAAAAAATGGTAAGTACAATCTAGCCATAGTTATGGGCCTTTACTTTCCTCACCTAAATTTTCCTTGTGGAAAAGAATAAAGAGTGAAAACAGATGATACAAAATTATATATAATAATATATATTTTATAATATAAAATTGTTTCAATATATTTAATATATTTATGTAATTAAATATTTTATTATTTTATAATTATTAATTAAATTATTTATTTGAGCAATATATTTTGACATGTTTAATTAAATATATTTAATTTATTTAATAACATATTTAAATATAACATAATTTTAATATATTATAATTAGATTATAATATTGGGGGTGATTTTTTAATTTAGAGGAAATAAACTAAATGATTAACAGTGCCCACTTTTGAGTACTGAGGCTGTGGCCACTAGTGTTCTTCCTTTTAGTGTGCTCTGCTAACATGGGAATGAAAAAAGTAAAAGTAACGACCTCCTGATTACGGAGGTACTGACCCCATCAGACCATGGGGGAAGAGCAAAGCCCTGGGATCACTAACTGCTGTCACCACACTGCCTGGCCTGGGGGCCTGGGTCACCTAAAGGAATGGCATCATTACAGAATGAGGACTGATGGTTCATCCCAACCCTCGCTGCTGTCCTGCAGGTGGGAAGCATGAAGGAAATCTCTCTGGCTATCACCGGCCTATTATGCAGAGGCCCATCTTTGACCTACCTAGGATCCAAGCACGTGCTGAGGCACATAATGTGCCAAGGATCCGAGGTATGACTGATCACAGGGGCACTGTGGGGGGTAGGGATGAGGTAGAAGGTAAAACACAGGACCCTGGCAAGACCTACCCCAGGTAGCAGCCTCAAGGGCACATGTATCAGAAAATTCTGCCTGCTGCTGGTGTGGAAATTGAGTAGTATCATGATATCTAAACTGGGTGCAGTAAGCTGCTCCAATAGTGTACATTGTTAACCTGTCATCATTATTTTGGAATACTTGCTATAGACTGGAATCCTATATACATTAGCCTGATAAATATCCTTTGAGAAAAAAATACATTAGCCCCCCAAATTTCAATTTTTTTCACCATGAAAGGAAATGAAGAACTATTACTTTTTCAAAATATAATTTCAACACTTGATATAGTTTAAAGAATAGTTTAGTTTAAAATTTTTATCACTTGTACAAAGTTCAAATAACAGTGATTATCATGAAGCGAACAGGGACCAGAAAATGTAGTTCAGTGGCAGAGCACTTGCCTAGCATGGGCAAGGCCTGCATTTGAGCTCCAGCTCTGTATGGGAAGCTAATAATGGAAAACCCCACCATTAAAGGACACTTGATTAGGAATTTCCTGTTGCCATTTTAGTCTTGATATAAATATATGAAGCAATATAAGCTTCTCATGAACTGTTTTTAAGTCACTTTGCTTTTTAGATGCTCACATATAAATTCTGCTCATTTTGTTCATCGTTTTTCTTTACATGATGCTGTAACATTAGAAAATATGATAAATTTTTAATGTAGGGCCTACAGTCTAAATATGCTTCAGTTTACCCCCATATGATTTTAAAGTGTCATTTTCTATGTGCACTGTCATATAAAAAAAAAAGTTAGGAGCACCATCTGTGTGTGTCTGTGATTGAGCCAGAGGAGAGAACTGGCCTACACCTGCATTCCCCTAGATTGCTGGAAATCTCTATGTGGCCACACTTTATAAAGGAACATACATTTGCTCGTGTCTTCCATGCAGTCCTTTCTTTTCTGCTGTCTCCTAGCCAAAAGATGGAGGTTTCCTTTTTCTTTTCGTCTACCATTCATGAGACTAGCACCTTTAATCCTAGCTGGGTGTCACACACCAGCTTTGAGCTGTATAAAGCATGTGCCCAAAGCTTTCTCCTCTATGTAACAGTGACAAAGTATAGCTCAAACTGAAAAAAAATCCTTAGAGGAATACGTCTAAAAATAGCCCAAAAGAAGCTGCAAGTGGTGCTTGCCTTTAATCCCAGCACTTGGGAGAAGGAGGCAGGTGGATCTCTGTGCGTTCAAGGCCAGCCTGGTCTACAAAGTGAGTTCTAGGCCAGTTGGGGCTACCAGGAGACCCTGTCTCAAAAAGAGAAAAAAAAAAAGCCCAAAAGAATTGTTCATAGAAGCAGGTTTTAAGTCTTTTTAAAAATTATTGATTTTTTTGTCATAAATATGTAGTTGTTTTTAAAAAAATCTTAATGACATTAATTTCCCTTGTTCCAGAGTCTTGTGCTTCCCTGAGCACATACAATGACCAATCCATTAGTTTTGTTTTGGAGAATGGAGATTATGTGATTAATGTTGAAGACTGTGGAAAAGACCAAGAAAAAGGTAGACTATTTCCTCATGTCAATAATTATGTAATGATGACCAGTAAGGTGAAAAATGTACCCATTAAGCTATGCAGAGTGGATTGTCTCATATATACAACAGCAATGGGTTTCATGATCTGTGTGAATTCCAATCTACTGCCAGTGGTTCCCTGACCATCATTCTATTAAGAAGATTTAGTTTTATCAGGGTCCTCAGGGAAGAATACACATTGAGAAATACCTGTTATGAAATATGGAAAGGGGAATCATGTATTTATTAATGCTGAATTTCCTACTAGATCGGCATCACCAAAGAACAATCTTTTGTAAAAGAATATTCAGCTGTGATAAACAGCACTGTAATAACAACTACATTGGAGAATTCATCAAAGCATACTTGTATTTTGAGATCTCTCTAAAAAAAAACACAGAAGTTTTTGTTTTGCTGGTATATGGAAAAAGGAGAGGATGTTTCCTGGCGTTATGTGCGTGATGGAGCTGAAGCCATTTGATAAAACTGTATCTCACCAAAGTGAGTTTCTGCACTGTCTTTCAGATAAGGTGTTACTGCGTTACTATGAGTCTCCCTACCCAGCAAGTGAATCAGGTAATGTAGAGGTTGGGGCACTGTAGCGCTTGAATTCTTAAGTTTGGAGCAAAGATGAATAAAAAATATTCTATGAGAAAGGAAGATGGCTTTAAAAAAAAGTATTCTCCACCCCAAGCTCCCTGTAAAACTTTATATTCTTAGAGAACTTACTCTCTCATTAATTTTTTTAATTAGCAGAATAAAGGTTTAGCTGCATTTACAATAATAAAGTCTATCTGAGCAAGGCCTAGAATGGCAGCTCTGCACAAAGTGCATCCAGAGACGGCCCCTTCTACTTTATGGTCCTGCTCGCATCTAATAGCTCAAGATCTTGCCACATCCCAATGTCCAATCAGCAAGACAGAGGACACAGACGCATACATCCTCTTTCCCTTTCAGGGCATAGCTAGAAGCTGGACTTGATATGCTTGCTCATCTCAAATTGGCCAGCACTCAGTCCTGTGGGAATGCTGAGCCACAAGAAGGAAGGCTGGGAAGCGGTCCAGAGTTATCTGAGAAGACATAGCTGTTAGAGGACAACTCTCAGTGGCTTCTCATGCAGACAGGGGAGCTACTGTCTACAGTTCTTCAATTAGAAAAGATTAAAACATCAACAGAAAACAAAACTATGCCCTTCTCCTTCAAGGGATTTAGAAATACTCTCTAATTACCTGATAATGACTCTTCAGTTTCATTTGGGTGCAAATACTTTTAAATGGATAAACTAGCTATTTTCCTTGACATCTTAGATTCTATGAGTGTTAAATTAAGATGAGTTATGAGTGCTAGATTTAATTTGTAATTTACTTTTTTTTTGCTCTTCCCTTTTATTTTTAACTGACAAGGGAACTTGTATTAAGCATGTGCAATATGAGCTTTTGAAATATGTACTATCTATAGATCTAGTAAAGTGGTTAAATCTAGGCAAATGACAAATGCATTAACTTACATGATCATCATTTGCATTGTAAGGTGATGGTGTGGATGGTAAGCTGCTGATGGTAAACATGAGCCCTATAAAGGACAAAAACATCTGGCTTCATGCTAATGACAAGGATCACTCTGTGGAGGTAACAAAAATATGATTGTGTGATGTCACAATTGATTATATTCATGTATGTATATTTGGATCTTAGGAACATTTTAAAAACAAAGTTTTATTTGTACTATTATAAATACAACACAGTCACTACTAATGACTTACTTCTAGAGTGGGGAAGGGAAAGGATTATAATGTGTGGCCTTGTTAGTATAAGTTTGGTTTCTAGAAGCACTACAGAGTCCCCTGAGAACCTGTTAGAAAGCAGGATGTCAAGCATCCCACCACTGAATCAGAGTTAGCATGTTCATGATCCTCCAGGAGCTTCACACTTCATTACAATTTGAAAAGCACCTCCACACAGAAGGAGCTCCAATTCTTTCTATCTGGCTTCAGGGCTACTTCTTCTAGGATTGTTTCTTTCTAAAATAATTTTCTGCTCCAATTTTGTCAAGGGAGGGTGCAAAAATTTCCATATGTTGGCAGGTATTGGCAGCACAACCTCTATATCTGATCCCAGGACTCACTGTACATTCTCACTTCATAAATGACAGTAGAACATTGGTCATGACAAAGAATTATGAGTATAGTGAAGAACCAACAAGCCAGAGCACAAAGCAGAGAAGAAAACAGGAGAGCTTAACATAGAATTTCTTTATATATACAAAATTTCAAACTAAACAATCCAGCCAGATAAGACACTGACACAAAGGACAAAGATCAGCATTCTCCTTAACAGACTATTCCCAAGTATCCGTCATGTAATATCTAGCAGACATACATCTCAAAATAAAGACTAGTTCATACTGAGTGCCATGGCTTACCAACTTCTTGCTTGATGCTTACAAGCATTTTAATTCTCATAGTAAGTCTAAGATGGAGTAATTACACTGCTCAGCTATTGCCATACAATAAACTGTCCTCAAACCTAGTTGATTAAAATAATAATCACTTATGTGTGCTAGAGAAATGGCTTAGCAACTAAGAGCATGTACATCTCTTTTGGAGGACCCAACTTTGGTTCCCAACACCCACACTGAGCAGCTAACAACCTCCTGTAACTTCAGCTCTGGGGAATCTGACACATCTGGTCTCTCTGGGTACCAACACTCAGGTGCATATAACCATTCACAGATACACATGCATCCACATAATTAAAAATAAAAATAAACCTTTAAAAATTAATAATCACAGGCTGGGTGTGGTGGCACATGCCTTTATTCCCAGCACTTGAGGTAGAAGCAGAGGCAGGAGGATCTCTGTGAGTTCAAGGCCAGCCTGGTCTTACATACTGAGTTCCAGGACAGCTAGGGCTACAGAGAGACCCTGTCTCAAAAACAGCACAAAAAAATCACTTGTAATACTTATATGTCTGTATTTAAGTTGGAAATTAACAGATCCAGCTAGAAAGCTAGCTAGACTGAAAAGTTGAGGCTTCCTAGATAAAACAGTATGTTCAATCAATGTATTAGAGACAGTACACATCAAAAGATGGGCACAAATCTGGAAGTGCTGTGTCTACATCCAGTCAAAGCCATTCTGTTTCTCTAGATGCATTGTCTCTCAGTGAATAATTTGGACCCCTGCCACAAACCCATAGCCCTCTACCTTTACCTCTACTCACTCCTCTTCCCCCACCTCCTCTGCAGGCTTGCTAGAAAGACCAGTCATAAATAATCATGCCCCTATCGATTCTAACACAGGAAGGAGTGTTGATTCTGGACTTTCTACTCATGTTTGGATACTTTTCTTTTGTTTTCCTCAGCTCCAAAAGGGCAAAATCCCATTGCCAGAGCAAGCCTTCTTTGTCCTTCGTGAAGAAAGCTCTGAATTCGTTTCATTTGAATCTAAGAGTAATCGTGGAACATATATAGGAGTTAAAGATAATCAGCTTGCTCTAATAGAAGCAGAAAATATGCACAATGAAAATATCATGTTTAAGCTCTCTAAAATGTAATGTGATAAAAGGCTGTGGGCTCTGGAGTGAGTGATCCAACCCTTACCATTGTAGAAAGGATGGGGGAAAGAGACAGTGAAGGGAATGGTTTAGAATATTGTGGGACATTTTCCTTATTATATGTAAAATATGCTTTATTCCCTCCATACCACTATGTATTCAGTAAAAATAAGAATATGTGATGTAGAATGTTGATAAAGAAACCTTCTGACTTTCTAGAACCTTGACCTTGACTTTCTGCTTTCAGTCCAGAAGGACTTTCACACTTAGAGATCTCTTCAGAGAAGCCAGCACCATAGCAAGTGTTACCCTTTAGACAAATGTCCATTTTAAAAAGTGTTTTTTAAAAAAGCTACGGGACTTTCCTTGGTTCCAAACAAAAGGTTGAAATACTAGAGCTGCTAGTGAGAAAACAGGATGCCACATAGATTGACGGTTTCTCAGAATAAAACATCAACATGAGCCAACACGTTTACTGTTTTTCGTTTTGTTGGTTTTTTTTTTTTACATTGTAGAATTTTATATACACTACTGATACACTACTGGTTACAAAGCTGTTTGTTAACATTTTTGTGTTTTACTGTTACTAAGATAATAAAATTTATATTCAACCGTATAGTAATATTTTAAACTACTAAAGGAATAGTTTTGCCTATTTAACAATTTAGCAACTTACTATCATTTTTTTCTAGGCTTAAAATTTATAGCAAATGATAAGCATAACAGAAAACTGATAAAATGTGACCATTTCTGAAATTGTGAACTTTTAATTTCTACTTTGTTCAGACTCATAATACCTGGTGGGATGTCAGATCAAAGAGCCTGACAATTGCTGTATCTGATTATACAATAATAGTGTGCTATATTTGTTTTATTAATTTTTTTAGCAATTTTACTATAGAGACAAAAGTAAAAACAGAATCCATATCATCCCCTCAAAAAACCACTAAAAGTTAACCATATACATCTATATAATATACTTAAAATAATGATTAAGTAACCAAGTATGTCCATTATATTGTTTATAATCTCAAATAAACTTTTTCTAAAAAGCACGTGTGGTTGTGATTTTATTACAGAATGATCCAACATTCTGGATTCATTTTTTAATCTTTTAATTTTTAGACAGGGTCTCACTATGTAGCCCTAGAAGACCTTGAACTCACAGAAATCCTTCTGCCTCCAGGCCCAGCTACTCTAAATTCTTAAATGAAAGTAAGTACTCTTGAATCCATCAATGTTGACATGTGGGGTAAGGAGATTGCTTGGTAACTCAGGGCATTCAAAACCAAAATTTTCCAGAGAAGGGACTTTGTCTACTTAGCCTTTGTCTTTCCAGTGCCCCACTGCAGTGGACAGCCCAAGCAAACTGGGGGACTTGTACTTCAGCCCCATTCACATGCTCTTGCATCAGAAATTACGATTCTTTTTTTTTTTTTATTGATGCTTTGTGTATTTCATACATAATTTTCCAATTCAGTTCAGGCATATTTCCCTTTCCCTTCCCCCGCATCCCACCCACCCCATCCCAGATCATGCATTCTGCCATAACTGTCCTGCATCTTTCTGTTTTCTTTTTCATTTTTTTAGCAATAAGTGATAATTTATGAATACAAGCATCCCTCATGTAAAACCAATCTGCAGGCTGTTGTGTCCAAACCCCCACAGCCCCACCATCCAGCGGGGGGGGGGGCTTATATGTTCAATCGAGTTGATCAAATGAGTGTCCAGACTATACTGCTGTAGTTTCACCATTCACCCCAATTGCAGCCCTTACATTCTACCACGCCCTCTCTTCTGCAGATTATTCCCTAGGCTTAGAAAAGGGGCACAGGTGGATGAGAAGCAAAACAGTCTACTTTCTCTGCAGCTGTTGTCTTGGACTCTGGTCAATTCTGGCTGTTTCCTTTCAATGGCTGACAGTTTGTCCAGGAATAACCTTTCGATCCTACTAATGAAGCACACGCAATTAGATATATAGGTATTTAAACAGCACTAATAGTTATGGTAGGTTACTTTGGTATAGACACATATGTTTGGATGATATGTTAATCCATGAATTACATTTTTTCCTGTTAAATATGACAGGGTCTTACTGTGGCTTATAACATCTCCTAACCTGTAGAGGATGTAAGCTTGTGGCATCAGCCATGGGTTATTCCTCCAAGGAGAGAGCCAATAGCCAATTAGATTTGGGATATACAGGCATATGGCTGCCTCTGCTGCACAGTATTTCCAGGCAGGTGAGGTGTAGCTGGTGCTGACGGTGGAGTCTTGCTTGACTCAAGGAGACCCATATTTGCTTTATTGGTTTAGTGGCCTTTGGTAACACTCTCTGGTATTCCAGAGGCCATCTGTACACTTGCATGTGTGGTCTCAATACATCTTTCCCATGTTAATGTCAGGTCTTCGGCAGCAGGGCCTTATCGCCTCTCTTCTTGCAGGTATCCCAGTTTAGAGGCAAGGAGCCTTTACCTTTTGTGGGGGCTTGGATCCCCTGGCCAACATCTCCTTGGTAGAATAATCCATTGCTGATGTCAGAGCTCCTGTATTGATATATTTTGCTTAAGTGCATAGCTTAAGGACTTTAGTATTATATTTGGTTCTGAATAGAGAATAATCCTTTTCACAGTTCCTATGTCTATTAGTCAATCAAAGAAGGCAGTTTTACCAGTTTTATAAGAAATTACGATTCTTGACTCCTTATTTAGGTATCTTTCAATCTTTCAGTCAGCTACCTTATTTTCTGTTTTATTTTTATTTTACGTGTATGAGTGTTTTGCCTACATGTATGTAAGTATACCCATGTGTACAGCTCATGAAACCTAGAAGGGGGTATTGGATCCCCTGGAACTGAAGTTACTGACAGTTGTGTAGCCACCATGTGGGTGCTAGGAATTGAATCCAGTTCCCTCTAAAGGAACAGCCTGTGCTCTAAGCCATTTCTACAGCCCTGTTTTTTATTTCTAAAACAATTTTTCAGGACTAGAAAGATGGTTCAGTGAAAAAATTGCTTGTTGTAAGCATGAGGATCTGAGTTAATACCCCCAGCACCCAAATAAAAGTCAAGAGTGCCTTCAACCCCTGTAAGGAGAAGTGCAGAGACAGGCAGATGCTGGGGCTCACTCACCAGCCAGCCTAGCCAAAATGGTGAGTTCCAGGCTCAAAAATAAGGTGGAGGGCAACAGAGGAAGACACCTCACACTGACCTCTGGTCTCCACACCTGCTCACACAATTGTGTACATCCCCCCTCCACACACATGTACACACACACTCATACACTCCACATGTTGATTATAATATGTTATTCAATTAAAATATTAAAATGTATACTGGCATTTTCTTTTACTTGCATGTGCTTTGGTGGTTCATAATATACATTACTGAAAGTAATTCATCCATTCAACTGTATCAGAAATGATAATTATAACTATCAAAAAACTGAGTTGCCTAATTTTATTTTGTGGATTTTTGAATACTTGAAATATTATCAGGAAAATATGATTTTAATAAGTGGCTTAGAATGGTTGGAGAACTAAATAAAATTTCAAACTCAGGGATGATTTGAAGAGAAAGTTACTAATCTAATTAAAATGGAGCACCTTGATCTCTGTGAGTTCAAGGCCAGCCTGTTCTACAGAGCAAACTCCAGGCCAGCTGGGACTAAAGGGAGACCATGTCTCAAAAAATACCAAACAAAAAACAAAAAAATGGAGCACCTTGATTTAAGTCAAAAAATATTTATAGCCTTTACTTATTTAGTTTAAAAATAAAAATTTCCATCTTTTGCTTCACATGAGAAATTTCATAGTAGAAAGCTCCTCAGCTGGATTTTCCGTTAGGGACAATCAGGCTCCTATAAAATTCCTCCTCGCCTCATACTATCACCTAGACAGAGCAGAACCTCGTTTTCTAGCAGGTACACATCATCTCACATACTCTTCCCATCACGGCAGGGAAGGCATGGCAGCTGCAGGGGCTCTGTCCATAGCGGAAGGGGTTTGTACTATGGCTTGCTCTTATTCTGGGAGATCAAGAAGCAGAGTGCACAGGCTAGAAGCAGGACCAGGCTATAATCCTCAATGCTTGCCCTCAGTGGAGTAAATAAGACAGCTATGCCTTATAAATGAAGAGGTTCCACACCCTCCCAAAATAGTGTCACTAGCTGGCGACCAAGTGTTTAAACACATGAGGCTATGGGGACATTTCACATTCAAAACATTAAGTATATGTCATGTACACTAATTTGGTCACCATGAAAGCATAAAAGAAAACATGTACCTTGTCCATATGAAGTTTAAAACATGTGCAACAAGTATTAATCCTAACCCTGAAGTACAGAGTTGTACAAGGTAAGAAGGAACAGTATGTATTTGTCATCAGGGAAACTGGACTGAATTCTCTGTCCTTATATTCTACTATGCCCAGAATTATTAATTTAGTTTTGTGGTCTTAAAGTCATATGATGCAGGTTCCTCCTGCAAATTCCAGGCAAAGGGGACGCCCCACTGTTCCAAGTCCACTATTGTCAGGATTGGATGCAAAAAATGGATGCAAGAACCAGGTGTGATGGAACACACCTGTAATCCTAGTACCTGGAAGGCTAAGGCAGGAGGATCAAGAGTTCAAAGTCAGCCTGAGGTACCTATTTAGAACTATTTGTCTCAAAAACAAATCAAACAATAATGGATTCAAGAGATGCACAGAGGCCAACTGGCAGATACGACCAATGAGTTATTTCCTGTTGAGAGTCCAAGAAGAAACACATGGCCAAGTCCATTGCAATTTCTAGCCAGAGGACACAACCATTAAGAAAGTGCATCATTAAGAGGTGATGAGCATGGGGCAGTGATCTGCCAATAAAAAATCGCAAGAGAGAACCACAGAAGAGCCTGGTGTCCCAGACAGCATGGATGCTCTGCCCACATCCCGTTTGATTTATAGTTGGATCCTTGGATGGCATTTCTGGGAGCACCACACACCACCATCCCTCTTTTCTGTCAGCTTCAATATCCAGCACCGGCAACTCTTCCTACCAAGAATGTCTCTGCAGTGATAATGCTGCTTTGCTGTCTTGCACAGAGAGGTAAATGTATCTGATTTACATTCTTCCTACAAGATTCACAAATCTCAGCTCACAACTCTGTTCTGAATTCCACTCAAAACTCCTCACACCGGATCCTGCTGAAGTTTCTTTGGGCTAAATATGAGACTGCATTCTTGCTTAGACTCCTATCCCTCCCTCTCTTAAGTCATCCTGAATATAATAGCAGCCTTTTTAAAAAAATATTTGGTTGGCTCATAAATCCTTTATAAAGAGTCTGTTCTTGAACAACCTGATTTAAGAAGACATGTCACATGTAATATGGGTGAGTTGACATACTATTCTTGAACTTCAGAATCTGCGTTGACAGGGAAAAATAAACATTTTTTTTGCTTAACCTAGTGTTGGGTTTTCTCTTAAATGTAGCCTCAAGTTAACTTCACCTATAGGAAAGATGATTTGAACACCTGCTTTTGGGACACTAATAGGAAATGCTTTGGACATAGCAAGTCCTTAGGCAATGTTAGCTTAGAGAGCAAGAAAACTTGACTGGTGCTGAGAAAAATTTACCTTAGGTATGATTAGCAAATAAAAAGACAACTGGATGAACTTGCACTGAGGGACATCTAGGTACACAAATTTGACTTGATAAGTCTTAAAAATATATGAAATCCAGTGGGGGGGACTGAAGAGGTGTGGATGGGGGAGGGAGTATAAAGATGATTAAGGTATTGTGTATGAGGTGTGCAAAAATTCAGTAAAAGTATACATTGAAACAAAACAAAGAAGAAAAAAAAAACAGCCGGGCATGGTGGCCCACACCTTTAACCTAAGCACTTGGGAGCCAGAGGCAGGTGGATCTCCATGAGTTCAAGGCCAGCCTGGTCTACATAGAGAGTTCCAGGACAGCTGAGGCTACAGGGAGATTCTGTCTCAAAAAAGACGAGAGAGAGAGAGAGAGAGAGAGAGAGAGAGAGAGAGACCCTGATAATACAACAAAAAGACATAATTAAATGTCCCATGACTTTATATTTCCTTATTTGAAGGGAATGTACAGTTACAGTATGAAGAAAAATCAGGACCAATGAGATATAGCAGGCTAGTAAAATAACCCATGAAGCTCATAAGTACTTATTTAATTATACTTCTTGACCTACCAAAAGTTGCATATTCTTTCATATATATTATAGCATGTTCAGGCTACTCCATTAAAATGTCATATTTGGGGGTAGAGTATCAAAAACAGAAATTTATTTATCATAATGATAGAGGCTTGGAAGTCCAACCTATGTCCTGGTATATTTCCTGTCTGATCAGATCCTGCTTCCTATACAGCCTTTTCATTATGACTTCAAATGGTCAAAGAAGCTAGCTACCTCCTAGTACTTCTTTCATAGAGCATCAATACCGCTCATGAGGAGGGACCCACTCAGTATCTTAATTACCTCTCAAAGGCCTCACTTTCTAATTTTATCACCTGGGAGGTTAGGATTTCAGCATATGAGTTCTATGGAAACACAGCCATTTAGATCATAGCAACATGTGTCAATTACTAAATTAGAAATCTAAAAATTTAGTGGTTAAAATGACAAAAACCATATTTATTATACAAATATAAGTAAAAAATCTTAAGATATAGGAAGGGATAAGTAAAATTTACGTAATAATTCATTGATACTACAGAGGTCAGAAAAATAAATAACAAAAGCTGGATATTACAGGAAATCAATAAAACTGATAAACATTTGGCTAGATTCTTTACAAAAAACAATGAGAGAGTATAAGTTACCATTATCAGTAATAAAGGAGCAGATATCAGTACAACTCTAATATATTAAACATAAATACATGAAACATAAAACCTATTAAGGATATTAACATAGTATTAGCATATTAAACATATAAAAAGAAACATTATGAACAATACCACAGCACTATATTTTGGTAATTTTTATGAAAATAGACAAACTCAAGAAGAAACAGACCAGCTGGGTGTCATGCATCAAAACATCTTGTATTCCAATTACCTAGTTGTAAGTATTTCTTGTGCACGGCCCCTTGAGCTTTTGTCCAAAGCAGTTGGGAGTGATGCATATTGGAAACAACAACAACAACAACAACAGAAAGGACTGCATCAAAGAACTGACTGAAACAGTGAACTTCTGCTCAAAACAGTCAACTTCCACATGGAGAATATTGAGAAAGACTGAGAAAGAGATGAAAAGCATGTTTGGCAGAATGCATGAGCTCTGGTGGGGGTGGGAGGATGGGGGGGACACGGGTCTAGATTTGATTAAAAAATATATAAATAAATTAATTAAAACAAACAAAACACCTTGTATTCTTCACTTCAGAGCAAGACCACTGCTACCCCTAATTTACTAACAGGATAAATAGTGGCATTCAGAAAAGTTGCCAGCCTATTGATTAGAAAAGAAGTAGATAACGAGACATCAAAGAATCTGACCCTTGACTTTATTCGTCCTTACTTCCCATTGCCATCCATCCTGCCTCACCCAAGACCATCAGATCCTAAGGTACTATGATAGACAAGTAACACCAGCTTAGACGTCTCCCGATTTGCAGACTAACTGTTCCCAGTAGATATAGGATACTGCCATGCAGATATGCCAGAGAGTCTTGAGTCGAAACATAACTTCAACCAAATGCATTCTTTTCCTCTACCCTATCCCATCACCAGAGACACTTTACCTCTTTATCCCTGTATAACCACTGCCTAACACAGTGAGTTATACTTTCAACAATATTTCAGACAAGCCTTCGGTGCCTCTGCCTTGATTCCTCCTGTAACCTACTCCTTTAGTTCAGAAGTTATCAAACATTAACAGGAACAAAAGTCATCCAGAAAACAGATAAAGCCACTGAGACTGCTTCAGTGAGTTGGAGTGGAACACATGACTGTGTATTTCTAACAAGCCTACATAAGACGGCCATGCTGCTGGATGGAGGATCCACTGTTCAGATCATAAGTGCATGATCCCAGATTGCCTACTTCAAATGATCATTCTCTCTTGTAGCAAGCCTTTCTGAGACTCTGGTAGTCTGTTATACCCAGAATCCTGACACTTGTACTTAGCCTTTCTGCCAGCTTTGCCTGTCTATTAACCAATCAAACTTGCCTTTTTTTTTAAATCCTAATTTCATTTAGTATCTCTAATTACTTATTTTATTTTATATTAATAATTCTTTAATTTGTTTGTTTGCGACAAGGTCCCCTGTAGCCTTGGAACTCACTCCAGGCTGGCCTTGAACTCAAAAAGATCTGCCTGCCTCTGCCTCCTGAGTGCTAGGATTAAGGTGTGCGCCACCACGCCTGGCCAAACTTGTTTTTAATCTTTATACTTTCAGAGCATGGCATATAATCCTAAAATTCAAGAGGTTGGGGCAGGAGAACTGCCATAAGTTCCAGACCAGCCTGGGATAGATACATGGTGAGTTCAAGGCCAGCCTGGGATATATAACAAAGCTCTGTCTCAAAAAAATAATAAATAATAAAACAAGACAAATAAATAATAAACTTTCCCAGTCCTCTCTCTTTGGATGAAAGTCCTAGGCTGCCTACAGTTCAGTCTTGCCATTGACGCTGATAATTATGAAGAATTAAGTCCAAAGTACTCTCAGGATTGTATTGTCCTGCTTCGTTTCTGTTACTGTGATAAACAGCAGGACCACAAGCAATTTAGGGAAGAAAAGAATTTATTCAGCTGACATGTTCCAGTCCATCATCAAGGGAAGCCAAGGAGGAACTCTAGGCAGGAACTTAGAGGAAAGCTACATACTGGTTTGCTTCCTCTCTCAGAGCTTATGCTCAGCTAGTTTTCTTTTAAAAATATTTTATTTATTATTTTTATTTTATATGTATGAGTGTATTGTCTGAATGTCATGCAATGTCTGCCGAGATCAAAAGAAGGTATCAGATTCCCCTGGAACTGGAGTCACAGATGGTTGTTAGCTGCCACATGGATGCTGGGAATCAAACCCAGGTCCTCTGCCAAAGCAGCCTATGCTCTTAACCACTAAGCCATCTCTCCAGCCCCTCAACTAGCTTTCTTATACAGCCTAGACCCACCTGCCCAGGGATGTACTGCCCACAGTGGGCTGGGCCCCCTACATTGATTAGTAATAAACAAAATTTCCCACAGATGTGCTAATAGGACAGTCTGATCTAGGGAATTCCTCAGCTGAGCGTCCCATTTGTCAGGTGACTCTACTTTGTTTCAAGCTGACAATGAAATTAACAAGTACATGTACCATCCCAAAATTTCCAGAAACAAAACTTCTCATGTTCTGTTTAAGGTATATGCATGGTCAAAATTTCCCTAGTAGAAGGAATCTAAACAGAAAGATGACATTTTAAAGACTTATTGACAACTATACTTAACCAGGACACTGCTAGCACCCACAGCCCTAATCAATGAAACCAGTCATGGAGTGGGGCTTGTGTTGAATATGCATACTGTTGTGTTGAATATGCATACTGTTGTGTTGAATATGCATACTGGTGCAGCCTGGTGGCCTGTAAAGAGTGGGAACCTCGGCACTAGAGAGATCTGGGTTCTAATTTCAGTTTCTCCTTGCTGTGGACCTTCATAATGCTCTTAATTCTAGACTCTTTACCTGTAGAGGGGCCCTAATAATTATATCACCTCAACAGGACTCAAAAGAAGATGGGATAAGGACATCGCTACAAGAACTTCACACCTAATACCTGCTTGTATTAGGACCAATCACTTTAAATCCCATTTCTCTAGCTGTATAAGCATTTATAGTTTAATTTCCAACAGCCTCCTCCTCCTCCTCCTCCTCCTCCTCCTCCTCCTCTTCCTCCTCCTCCTCCTCCTCCTCCTCCTTCTTCAAGGGAAACTTAGCTCCCAAAGATTCACACTGGAGGAAAACAAATACGAATAGCTAATTATGATGTTTCTTAGGCTCAAAAGGACTAGCCACACTTCCTCAGATCAGAACATTGATGAGGAATGGGTCCTCAAGTCAAAGCAGCTTGTAAAGTCAAACATGGGCAAAAGAACCAAAATTTGCTACTTTCCGACACTGATAAATGCTGCAATTGTACAATCTTGGCCTTTACTTCTGTTGACAGCACAATTACAGCATTAGCAAGGACTTTGGAATTTTGGTGTGGACCTCAACTGGAACCTCATAAATTTGGCCTAAACACTCTTTCTTCAGGAAGCAGTCTTTAGTAATTTTGATTAAGAATATTACAAAAACCAGTATGAGCCAATTTAGTAATTCAGGTCCATGGAAATACAACTCATTTAAGGATTTTTCCTTTACAATTGGAAACAAAAACAGTAAAGTGTCCAGTACTTGAAATTCATCTATTTGTGGCAAACTTCCTGACCTGACATTTAAAAACAGAGCAAGGAGGGGATGGAAAAGTCATCTTTTAAAGGAACAATAAATTTGCGGAGAAAAACAATCCCTCTTCATTTGCTACAAACCAAAAGTATTTATAAAATTATAAAATCGGGGGGGGGGAAGCACTGGAAGGATGGCTCAGTGGTTAAGAGGCTGCTCTTGGAGAGGACCTGGGTTCAGTTCCCAGAACATACATGGCTGCTAACTACCATCCATAACTTGAGTTCAGGGGATCGGATACCCTGTTCTGGCCTCCGCAGGCACTGCACACATATGGTGCACTTACACAAGGCAAAATGCCCATACACACAAAATAAAAATAAGTAAGCCATTTTTTTTTTCAAAAATCCAGGTAAAATTTGAGAGATAGCAAGGGGAGTCTCAGATGTGGCTGGGGTTTACTCTACACTAGACCCTGCACTGGTACTACTGGGCAGAAAAGGCACAGAGGAAAAATTTTAATTAATAATTCTTGAAATCTTAACACTGCTCTCTCTATATTTGACAGAAAAAATAGATGAAAATCATTATAGATATGAAATATTTCAGCAACACTAACAACCAAATAGACTTAATAGACATTTATTTAGTCAACAATGACAGAATATGCA
Organism: Rhizomys pruinosus; assembly: GCA_009823505.1. Taxonomy (NCBI): domain Eukaryota; kingdom Metazoa; phylum Chordata; class Mammalia; order Rodentia; family Spalacidae; genus Rhizomys; species Rhizomys pruinosus. Next base: position 421,955 of record VZQC01007265.1, on the reverse strand, counting down.
TTATTTTCAAAGCACACGAAACATGGATCAAGAAATAAGTATAAAAGGATTGAAATCATGTTAAATTCTCTGACCACACTATCATTAAATTAGAATAAACAGAAAAAATTATTTTACAAGACCCCAAAATATTTGGAAATTATGCACAAACAACCATGTCAATGAAGAATCATAAGAGAAATTAGAAAATATTTAATTTGAATTAAAATAAAAATAATATGACAAAATTAGTGAGACATAACTAAATCAATGCTTACCAGAAATTTTACATTAAATATTTATTTTAGAAAGGTCTCAAATTGGGGCTGAAGAGATAGTTCAGTGACTAAGAGTACTGGCTGCAGAGGACCTGGGTTCATTCCTAGCTCCCACATGGCAGATAACAACCGTCCACAACTCCAGTTTCAGAAGACACAATACCCTCCTTTGGCCTCTGTGGGCACTGCACACACATGGTGCCCCTACATACATGTGGGCAAGACACTCACATAAAATTAAAATAAATAATTTAAAAATTCAAACCAAGAAAGCTCTCAAATCAATGCTGTATCCTCAACAACTAGCAAAAGCAAAGGAAACTAAAATCAAAGCAAGAGTTAAAAAAAAACACTTTTGCCAATACATTTGATAGTTTGGATGAAACAAATTCCTTAAATTAACTTAGTTACGAATGCTCACTCAAGAAGAAACACATAAACTCACTCAAGAGGTTACACATCTGTCACAGAAATTAAGTTCATAGTTAGAACTTTGCCATGATGAAAACTCCTACCCCAGAGTGCTTCACTGGTGAATTCTATCAAACAATTAAAGAAGAAATTATGCAAATTTTACACAAACTCTTCCTGAAAATAGAAGGGTGGAGTTGAGGATGGAGACACACTCAATAACTCATTTTTTATGACAATAATGGCAAAAGCAGACAAAGGTGTTTCAGCAAAGAAGGAAATAACAACTTCTCTCCTTCCTGACTCTCCACCCAAAAGTCTTTAACAAACTCTTGGTAAAGTGAAATCAGGAATCTATAGAAAGGCCATGAAGTACAGTTTATTTCAGGCAAAGAGAGTTGGTTCCACTTTAAATTCTTGTAACTCATTGTATCAACAGAATTAAAATAAAACCATATCATAATCTCAGGAGTCTGAAAATCATTTGCAAAATCCAACATCTTTTCAGGACTAAAATTCTCACTGAGAAACAGCGAGATGGCTCAGTTGGTAAAGACACTGGTTGCACATTGGTGCACAGGCTTGATGACCCAAGTTCAATCTCAGGATCGACGTAAGAAGACACTTGCTGCACACTGGTGCACAGGCTTGATGACCCAAGTTCAATCTCAGGATCGACGTAAGAAGACACTTGCTGCACATTGGTGCACAGGCTTGATGACCCAAGTTCAATCTCAGAATACATGTCAGAAGACACTGGCTGCACACTGGTGCACAAGCTTGATGACCCAAGTTCAATCTCAGGATCCACGTCAGAAGACACTTGCTGCACACTGGTGCACAGGCTTGATGACCCAAGTTCAATCCCAGAATCCACGTCAGAAGACACTGGCTGCACATCAGTGCACAGGCTTGATGACCCAAGTTCAATCCCAGAATCCATGTAAGAAGACACTTGCTGCATATTGGTGCACAGGCTTGATGACCCAAGTTCAATCTCAGGATCCATGTCAGAAGACACTTGCTGCACACGGCTTGATGACCCAAGTTCAATCCCAGAATCCACGTAAGAAGACACTTGCTGCACATTGGTGCACAGGCTTGATGACCCAAGTTCAATCTCAGAATCCATGTAAGAAGACTTTTGCTGCACATTGGTGCACAAGCTTGATGACCCACGTTCAATCTCAGAATCCACGTGAGAACAGAGAACCGACTCAACAAAGCTGTTTGCTGGCCATCACAGGTGCACTGTGTTACACCACACACACACACACACACACACACACACACACACACATCATGCATACACATAATATTATAAATAGGGGCTGGAGAGATGGTGCAGCGGTTAAGAGCACCAACTGCTCTTGCAGAGGACCCGGGTTCGATTCCCAGCACCCACATGGTGGTTAAGAACTGTCTTTAACTCCAGTTCCAGGGGAATCCGACGCCCTCTTCTGACCTCCGTGGCATTGCAGGACATGGGTGCACAGACCTACATGCAGACTTTATACTCACACACATAAAAAAATAATAAATTAATTAATTAATTTAAAAAAATAATATAAATAAGTAATTTTTAAAATTCCCACCAAGCAAGAAATAGATCTTCCTGAAGATGGCTTTTCTTTTCAGTTTTTGAAACCTGAACATTTATTTTATGACTGATTGCCGAAATCCTCAGGATGAACTGGATGCTGCAACAGCTGCCCTCTTGGGTTTCGGTGTCGTTCCTTCATGGAATCCATGTCTGAATCTGCCATAGACAATTTTCAGGTGCCTCATCTGCCCAGCACTGGTAGTATTTCGTCTCTTAGCCTTGGTACTCCAGTTATACTTTCTCTTGTGCTTGGCAGGGTCACCACATTTGCCATAGGTTGACTTCTGAAGGTGGTCGGCCGAGTGTGCATCTTATTGCGATGCTTTCCAAATGATGACGTTCCCTTCATCATCGTGCTTCTGCTGCCAAGGCCAAAGAGTGAAGATGATGTTTATAAAAATATCTATACATGCCTGGTCTACAGAGTGAGTTCAAGGCCAGCCTGGTCTACAGAGTGAGTTCAAGGCCAGCTGGGGTGATAGGGAGACCCTGTCTCAAAAAAAACAAACCAAAAAAAACCCCCTATACAAAACATATGTTTAATCTCATCTTTAAATCTAAAAGATGGAATGCTTTCCCCCTAAAAATCAGTAAAAGTGTCTGGCTTTGTTTCTTTTTATTTTGAGTCCAGGTCTTCCTGTGTAGCCAAGGCTATCCTGGAACTTAGACTCCTCCTGCCTCACCCTCTAGAGGGTGAGCATACAGGGATACACCATGATGCTCTGCTTATTTTCACCACTTCTCTTTAACACTGTACTAGAGATATTAACCAACATAAACATAAGTCAAAGAATACAAGGAATGAGAGCTACAAACCAAATCACCTTTGTTTGCAGATGACACGATGATATATATAGAAAATTCCAAAGAAGCCAAAAAGCTATAAGAACTTATAAGTTTATCAAGGTCACAAGACAAAGGCCAACATGAAAAAAATATATTTCATATATACTAGTAAAAAAAAAAGTAAACTGAGGGGCTGGAGAGACGTCTCAGCAGTTAAAAGCAACTGCCGCTTTTGCAGAGGACCCAGGTTCAGTTCCCAGCACCTACAAAGCAGCTAACAACAGTCTTTAGCTCCAGTTCCAGGGGATCTGACTCTCTCTTCTGGCCTCCATGGCCACTAGACCCATCTACCATGCAGACAAACACCTATACACACAGAATAAAATAAACAGATCTTTAGAGAAATCATAAATTGAAGTGTGAAAAATATATTTAAAAGGATCATAACATGAAATACATTTTTAAATATTTTAATATTTCACATAAAAAACAATATTACTGAGAAAAATTTATATGTAATATATATATATATATATATTTTATTTCTTTAAAGACAGGGTATCACTGGGTAGCCCTGGCTGGAGTGGAACTGCTATGTAGACCAGGCTGGTCTTGAATTCACAGATACCTGCTTGCTTCTGCTTTCCATGCCTGGGCCAAGGAAAAAAGTTTAAAGACCCAAATAAATGAAAACATAGACCCTATGAATGCAAGGAAAGAATCACTATTGTTAAAATCCCAATTTTTGCCAAATTTATCTACAGGTTTAGTACTATCAAAGCAACATCAGGATTTTTAAAAATAGAAATTGATGCTGGGCATGGTTGCGCGTGCCTTTAATCCTAGCACTCGGGAGGCAGAGGCAGGCGGATCTCTTTGAGTTCAAGGCCAGCCTGGACTACAGAGTGAGTTCCAGGCCAGCTGGGGCTACAGGGAGACCCTGCCTCAAAAAGAACAACAACAACAACAACAAAGAAATTGACAAACTAATTCTTAAATTTATGTAGAAATTATGAAGACCTAGAGAAAGAAAAACAATTGTTTAAAAGAATATTGGGCCAGACATGGTGGCTTAGGCCTGTAATCCTAGCATTCAGGAGGCAGAGGCAGGCAGATTTCTGTGGGTTCAAGGCCAGCCTGGTCTACAGAGTGAGTTCCAGGGCAGCTAGGGCTACAGGGAGACTCTGTCTCAAAAACACCAACACCAAAAAAAAACAAAAACAAAAAAAAGTACTGGGCCGGTTGGTTTAGATAAGGGGACACCTTTAGGAGGGCCAGCCCCACCTCCTCCACAAGGCCTCCCTGGCCAGGTCTCGCTTCTCCAAGCTGTGCCTGGGGCTCACAGACAGCCACACAGCAAGGTACCTTGGTAGACAAGCTGGAGTCCTCGTTCAAGTCTTGCTTTGCTTCTCTTTTAAGTCAGAATCATATCAATGGCATGGATCAGGAAGAAATCTGGACTGGTGTTGATCAGTGTATCCAGAAGTTTTGGGACACTGCAAGACAAATTTTTTTCTTACATAAAACGTTGCAGTTGCGTGTCCAGAAACCAGAGCAAGTTATCACAGAGGATATCTCAGAACTAAGGAGTGAATTGCAGCAAAAATACGCCCTGGTCCAGAAGCACTTGACTAAGCTGAGGCATTGGCAGCAGGTGCTGGAGGACATCAATGTGCAACGCCAAAAGCCAGCCAAAATCCCCCAGGGATCCCTGGCCTACCTGGAGCAGGCATCTGCCAATATCCTGGCGCCTATGAAGCGCCAAAGAGCAGTCTGGCAAATGAGGCAGCCCTGTCTTGACAAACCTTCCTTATGCACACGGCATTTTGGAAGAACTCTACTGGAGAATGAATTGATGTCAGTTTTATGTTCCTGTTTTTTGACTCCTTCGTTTTATTTTTCAGACGGGGTTTACTGTGTGGCCCAGGTTTGCCTTGAACTCATGATCTCCTGCCTCTGCTTCTTTGGTGCTGATTTCCTGTAAGACACCTATAGCTTTGATAAGCTAAGTAAGCTTTTGTCTTAAGCAAAGTTCAGACTATTAGACTGGTGTCAGATTCTTGCTTGGTTTTTGATTTTTGTTTGTTTTAAAATTATTTTTATTTTATGTAACTCTGTGTCTTTTTTTATCAATTGTTAGATCACGTTGATATAACCTGAAGGAACAAATTTTAAATAGTTGGAGAAGCCAGGGGATATGGAGTTTGGGTGTCAAGACTTTATAAACATCCATGGTAGTATATACAAATAGGAAAATTTATCTTTCAAGACCGACTACTTCAAAAGAGAAATCTAAAACAACATATATCACATCCAGAGCTGTAGAGTCAGCATATTTTGCAGGTGGCTTACAGAAGTGTTCAAATCCACTAGATTAGCATACTCTGTTATAGCAGAATCCTTGGGTTGATGCTGGCTTTTATTTGGGGTGTGTTTTGTGGGATGTTTATTTACTCTTATAAGGGTGCATGTATCAGAACATGGCATGCTAAATGCTGCCAGTGATGGGTCAACTGAAGGAACAGGGTCACAGTTGGCACCTGAGGCATGATGGGTTAAAGTTGCTTGGATAGGCTCTGTGAGTTTGATTTGCTTGTGTTTTATTTATTTCTTTTTTTTTAAATCACCATTTAACATTCTTCCTGTGGATTTTGACTTAGAACTCTCCATTTTGCTGGCTCTGCCATATGCTTGTGAAAATAAAGCATTATTTTCCTTGAACATGCATGATCTTATTCATTTTTTTATATGATACTTCTAGTTAGTTTTCTCTGTGTACTTGGTTGTAATGTGATTTGGTGCATGAATAAATGAGTACCAGCCAAGACCAGCAAAGTCACTTAATTAGAATAGATAGGTTAAGGCCAGGCATGGTGGCGCAAGCCTTTAATCTTAGCACTCAGGAGGCAGAGGCAGGCGGATGCCTGAGTTCAAGGCCAGCCTGGTTTACATAGTGAGTTCCAGGCCAGCTGGGGCTACAGGGAGACCCTGTCTCAAAAAAAGATTAAAAAAATGTTTTGGGGGGGGCTGGAGAGATGGCCTAGTGGTTAAGAGTGCCGACTGCTCTTGTAGAGGACCCGGGTTTGATCCCCAGCACCCACATGATGGCTGAGAACCATCTTTAACTCCAGTTCCAGGGGAATCCGACACCCTCTTCTGACCTCCGTGGCATTGCATGACACGGGTGCATAGACCTACATGCAGACAGTACATTCATACACATACAAAAATAAATAAAATTAAAAAGGTTTTCAATAAAGAAAAGCCCAGGACTGGATAAACTGACAGTTGAATTCTACTAGACTTCCAAAAAATCTGATAATGCTCCCTCAAACAAATAGAAAGAAAAGGAAAACCATTAAACTAATTTTATAAAGCCAGTATTACACTGATACTAAAACCAGATAAGGACACACACACACACACACACACACACACACACACACGCACACAAACCCTACAGACTAATTTCTCTGATAAGCATAGATGGAAGAAGTATAAATAAAATACTAGTAAACCAAATTCAAGAGCACATCAAAAAGATCACACACCATGACCAAGTTAGTTTCATTACAGGAATGCAAAGATACATCAACATTCCCAAATCAATTAACATAATATGGCACATAAATAGAATACGATAAATCACATGATAATTTCAACAGATACAGAATAAGCATTTGACAAACTTCAGCATCCCTACATAACAAAAAATGACATCACTGAAAGTGATCTACACATTCAATGCAAAACCCATCAAAATTCCAATGGCATTCCTCACAGATCTAGAAAACAATAAATGTAAAATCCACATGGAATCACAAAAGACTCTGGACAGCTAATGCAATCCTCAGAAAAAATGTAAACACCTGAGATGTCATAATCCCTGATTTTAAATTACACTACAGAGCCATAATAAAGCATCAGACTACCACAAAAAATGGACAGACAGACCAACACGATGTAATACATCCAGACATACATACATGCAACTATAGCCACCTAATTTTGAAAAAGGTGGAAAAGACATACACTGGGAAAAAAAAGCAGACTTTTCAACACATAGTGCTGGGGAAACTCCACAGTCACCTATCGAAGAATGAAATTAGATACATATCTCTCAACATGTACAAAAGTCAACTAAAAGATGGACTAAATGCCCTACTTTAAAACTCTGAAACTTCTAGAGAAAAATGTTGGTAAAACACTTTGGATGTTGGCATTGGCGAGGACTTTCTGAAAAGGACTCCAGAAGTAGAGGACGTAACTGCAAGAATGACTAACAGGATTACATTAAATAAAAGTACACACCAAAGGACACAATTAGCGGAGTGAGGAGACGGCTACAGGACCAGAGGAAATCATTCTTATTTTATTTTTTAAAGATTTAATTGTATTTATATTATGCTGTTTTGCCTGCATAGATGTATATGTTCCATGTATGTGCCTGGTGCCTGGAGAGGCCAGAATAAGACATCGATTCCTTGTAACTGGAGTTACAGATGGTTGTTCACCACTTTGTGGGTCTTGTGCAAGAGCAGCAAATGCTCTTAACTGCTGAGCCCTCTGTAGGCACCCTGTATACTTTCTTTTTCTTTTTCATCACAGCTTGCTCACAATGACATACAGGAAAATACCACTAACGAAGAGTAAATATGCAGGCAGCGACCTTCAGGAGTTGGGAGTTGGGGGAGAAAGGACTTCAAAACTGCAATAGGTACTTATGCTGGGCATCTGGTGATTCTTGTAGTTGGCACAAATGCCCTGCCTAGCCCCCTTAACTGCATTGGCTTCAAGGATGGAGTGATTTGGTTTTTTTTCTCAGGCAGGATTGCCTTCTACTGGGGAGGAAAGACCAGCTTGAGTGAAAGTCCGCAGTGTTTTTGGTTCTGTTTGTGTTTTCAATGCAACAACCAGCTCACAGTTTCCAAGTAGAAAAATATTTAGTAGCGTCATATACTTGTACTATAGGTAAAAGCTTAAAATGAACATCATCACCCATGGCACCCACAAATAAGCCACCCGACACGTCAATTAATTCACCTCACCAAAAGAACTGAAATGAGAGAAGCCCACTTCATGAAGAGCCATTCATGGCTGCTTGAACCATTTGGGTTTGAATTTTTGTTCAGTGCTTTAAACGGTTCAGCCTTTTGCTTCTACCCTAATTAAACTCAGATCTGTCTTCCCATCCATCTCTTTCTAAAACTGGAACACATTTGTAGTACATAATCCAGGAGAAGCTCAAGTAAATGCCATGATCGGTGGTTTTCCTTAGCCTGGCTTTGTGGTATCTAGGCAGTAAGTAGATTACGAGCAGACAAATGTGAAGTTTCACTTGGAGACACAGTACGTGTGATCTAGGAGTAGTCTTGGTCAACCTCAGGGATTATGAAGTCATTTAGGTTATTAGGCTAGTGTGGGTTTCTAGCACCATGGACTGTCTATTGACCTCATTTTTCTGTCAGAATGTAAAGGGCAGGGACTGGAGTTCGACATGGGGAGCTTCTAAAAGAGCAGACCTAGCAAGTTCATTTGAGTGGAAAGACAACATCAAAAGCCTGTTACAGGACATGTAAGATTATGAAATAGGGGCTCGAGAGATGGCCTAGCGGTTGGGAGTGCCGACCGCTCTTGCAGAGGACCCGGGTTCGATCCCCAGCACCCACATGGTGGCCAAGAGCCGTCTGAAACTCCAATTCCAGGAGAACTCCAGTTCCGGGGGAGTCCGACACCCTCTTCTGACCTCCGCGGCGTTTGCACGTCACGGGTGCACAGACTTGCATGCAGACAATACATCATACACATACAGAAATAAATAAAAAAAAATTAAAAAAAGATTATGAAATAACTTGCATAATGCAATACTTGCATTTTTTAACAAAAATGTAAGTATTTACAAAATAAGATCCAAGGTGTTTTGGGGTTTTTTGTTGTTGTTGTTTGTTTGTTTTGGTCTTTTCGAGACAGGGTCTCCCTGTAGCACCAGCTGTCCTGGAATTCACTCTGTAGACCAGGCTGGCCTTGAACTCACAAAGATCCGCTTCCCTCTGCCTCCCAAGTGTTAGGATTAAAGGCGTGCGCCACCACGCCCGGCTCCAAGGTGTTTTTTTAAACATCATGCAAAAAAACATTCTGCAAAGAGACCGCATTGACTTTTATTTTATTTTTGATTCTTTTTATGTTTTGTTTTTAATAATGAGTTCTTTTTAAACCATGTCATACATTTCCCATACTGATATCGCATGATCCATTATAATATAGACAGGGGGATTTACTATGGGTGGGGTGTGCCAAACCCGCCATCACTTCAGCCAGACAGTTCGACCTGGAGTTCCTTGTTCCTGCACACCTCCGCGGCATGCCTCTCGTTTTCCTGCAGACGTTCAATAATAGCAGCTAGATTAGCCTCACTGTTTTCCTTAATTTGTTTCATTTTCAGGATCAGCGTCTCCTCTGCCATCTTGCTGAAGTTGTTGTTCTCCTCCAAAGCCTTCTGGAGAACTCGCTCACGCTCTCTCTTCTCTGCCAATTGTTTCAGCACCTGAGCCTCCTGAGACTTTCTTCTTTCCTCTGCAGCCTCCAGCTTCTGGATCTCCTCCAGAGGCACATCTTTCTTCTTTGGAGAAGCTAAAGTTCGTTGAGCTTCTGAGATGGGAAATGGTGGCTTTAAGATCAGCTCAAAAGCCTGGCTGGAGGCACGTTTGTTGATTTGCTTCACCTCCATATCATCATTAAGTGTAGATGTTGATGTTGCGCGGCTCCGGGTAGAAGCAGGAGCAGATGAGCGACAGCATGGACAGCTCCTTCATTTTTTTCCTTGTAGGCCATTGCTGTTTTAGCCATTGTAGAGATGTGCAGGCGCTGAGCCGAGGTGAAGGAGAAGGGTCCTGCTACAGCAGCGGAGAGCGAGAGAGAGCCCTGTATACTTTCTTAATCATTGTCCTCATCATGCCTCTGAAGCACCAAGAGCCCCTTAGGTCACATATTTTCTGCATGTTAGGCTAATAAACACAGTGCTTGAACTTTTCTTTTCTTTTTTTTTTTTTTTAGTGCTTGAACTTTTCAATACTTCCTTGGAGGAAAGCAATGCTCCGTTACAAAGTCAAATGAAAGAAAATAAATGCTTAGCTCATCTTTGGGCTCTGGTTTTTCCATATAACACTTTAACATTCAAGTTCACATTCCTCATGAGTTCCCATTATTGTTGAGGCTCTATTTTATAGGAAGACTGTGTGACAGCTCTGGTAAAGGAGGACTAAATGAGATCAACCTTCAAGGCCCAGGTTCTATACGGACCACTAGAACTTCTCTCTATCCCACAGGCATAAACAGTGTCTCACTTGTTTCTACATATAACACTTTTGTTGTTGCCGCTGAGATTTTCTCATATTGGCCACTTTTCCAAGTCTGCAGATGACAATTGTGTGGTCTACAATTCCATTCTGACACTAAAGTCTCCATTTTATGACACTGCCCCTATCTCAGATGCTGGTTATAGTCGTCAGTTGTCACTGGCACTACCCTCATCTCCCTCCAATCCCAAGTACTGGGGATTGAACCCAGGGACTTGTGCATGCCAGGCAAGTGCTCTACCAACAAGGCTGTATCTTTGGTACTGTCACCAATACTTCTAATTGCAGGTCCCCTGAATTCCCTGATATTCACTACAATGACTTACAGAACTTGGGAAAATCACTTTGCCTACCATTGTTATTTTATTATAATAAGGGATACAATTTGGGAACAGTAGTAAGAGACACACAGTATGTGGAAATGTATGGAACTTCCCTGCATCTTTGCGAATGCCACCTTGATGTGTTCACCATTGGGAAAGTCTCTGAACTCCCTTTTTTGGAGGTTTTCAGGCTGAGCCCATTACAAAGGTATGACTTAATAATAGGAACCTCTGGTGATTAGCTCTACCCTCAGCCCCTATCCCTTTTCCAGGGATAACAGAGGACAGGGTCTAACCATGCCCACACTCATCTCTCTTGGTCTTTTTGGCTATCTGAGGCTGTCTAAGAACCCTCTAAAGCACCAATTATTCTGTCAGCATACAAATGATACTCCTATCACTTGAGAGATTCCAAGAATTTGAGGAGTTATGCATGATAACCATGGTGGAAGTACAAATATTTATCTTTGTTACATCACAGTACCTCAACTTCTACTTCATAGTAACTCTTGGCCTCAAGGTATGGACAAATTTCAGACATTCGTCATTAATATTTATAAATGCACATTAATGGACATTATTAAGAAGTCAGCTGCAGCACCCACCTTAAACAGTAGCAGGATAAAAGCAGTTTAAGATATGAAGAGCAGGGGGGCTGGAAAGATTGCCCAGTGGTTAAGCACACTGGCTGCTTTTGCAGAGGACTTGGGTTCAATTTGCAGCAAGCACATGGTGGCTCACAACTCTCTGTAACTCCAGTTCCACAGGATCCAACACCTTCTGACCTCTGTGGGCACTGCATGACATGGGTGCACCTACCTACATGCAGGCAATGCACTCAAACACATAAAACAAAAATTATAAATAAAATATTTCTTAAAGATCTGAGCAGCAGACTTTTCCCTGTGGGGACCACCCAGGAACAAATCATTAAGGACTCTCAACCTTGCTTTCTTTATCTGGTTTATAAAATGGCAGCTAACTCATTTTTGCCTATATTGCCTTGTGCCTATCCCAGATGAGATTATATATGTAAAGACACTTTACTGTGTCAAGTATTTTAGAAAAGTATTATACAAGGAACAGGATTTCATCTGTTTTGCAGAAACTGCTAAACTTTGATCAAACATGTTATGAAGAAGCCCCTTCATTATGTTTCTACTTACAGCACTCTTTAATTGCCATTTTCAGATTGTACCCTTACCCTGTATATCTCAGTTCAGTTTTGACAATAAGACTCAGTGGCAGATTTAAAGCTCCTCTTAGCTGGAAAACCTTCTGAAAACCAGTATGCATTGGAGGGTTGAACAGAAGACTCTTAAATTATGAAAATATTTTAAAATATTTCATTTACAAATGCTGAAAACATGAATAGAATGGGAGATCTGGCCTTTACACATGGTTCCTGGAAGGTATGCCCCAAATCCTTGGAAATTCTTGAGTACCAGACCAGGTTAAGAAGTAAGGGACACACATCAAAAAGATCATCCATCATGACAAGGTTGGATTCATACCAGAGATGCAGGGATGGTTCAACATATGTAAATCAATAAATATCATAAAACACATAAATGGACTTAAAGACAAAAACTACACAATCATCTCAATTGATGCAGAAAAAGCTTTCAACAAAATCCAGCATCCCTTCATGCTTAAAGTCTTAGAGGGAATTGGACTAGAGGGATCATTTCTCAATGTAATCAAAGCCATATACGAGAAACCCACAGCCAACATCATCCTAAATGGAGAAAAGTTGGAAGCATTCCCCTTAAAGGCAGGAACATGACAAGGCTGTCCACTATCACCACTCCTCTTCAGTATAGTGCTTGAAATGCTCGCTAGAACAATAAGGCAAGAAAGTGAAATTAAAGGAGTACTAATTGGAAAAGAGGAAGTAAAACTATCCCTTTTTGCAGATGATATGATAGTTTACCTAAGGAATGCTAAACACTCCACCAGAAAACTCTTAGAAATGATCAGAATTTTCAGTAAAATGGCGGGATACAAAAATAAACCTAGAAAAATCAGTAGCCTTCCTTTACACCAACAATAAGCAACTGGAGAAGGAATATAAGGAGACCTTCCCAATCACAATAGCCTCAAAAAAATTAAAATACCTAGGAATAAACCTAATCAAAGACACCAAAGACCTCTACAACAAAAATTTTAAAACCCTGAAGAAGGAGATTGAAAATTACATCAAAAGATGGAAAGACTTCCCATGCTCATGGACTGGAAAAATTAATATAGTAAAAATGTCCATTCTACCCAAATTAATATACAGATTCAATGCAATCCCAATCAAAATCCCCATGAGCTTTTTCACAGACTTAGAAAAAAAAATCCTTAAATTCATATGGAAAAACAAAAGACCCTGAATAGCTAAAGCAACCCTTAGTAAAAAGTGAAATACTGGGGGGATTACATTACCAGACATCAAGCTATATTACAGGGCTATAGTCATAAAGACAGCCTGGTACTAGCAAAAAAACAGAACCACTGACCAATGAACAGATCCAAACTTGAGCTCATATAACTTCAGCCACCTCATATTTGATGAAGGTGCCAAAAAAGCTCAATGGAGGAAAGATAGCATCTTCAACAAATGGTGTTGGCATAACTGGATCACCATTTGTAGAAGAACAAAATTAAACCCCTGCCTCTTACCCTGTACAAAAATCAACTCCAAGTGGATCAAAGATCTCAACCTAAAACTTGAAACTCTGAAGGTGATAGAAGAAAAAGTTGGCAGCAACATATAAGACATAGGTGTAGGAGGAGACTTTCTTTTTGAGCATACTGTCTGCATGTAGGTCTGTGCACCCGTGTCGTGCAATGCCACAGAGGTCAGAAGAGGGTCTCAGATTCCCCTGGAACTGGAGTTCTCCTGGAATTGGAGTTACAGATGGTTCTCAGCCGCCATGTGGGTGCTGGGGATCGAACCCGGGTCCTCTGCAAGAGCAGTCGGTGCTCTTAACCGCTAGGCTATCTCTCCAGCCCCTGGAGAGAAATCTTTATGAAGAACTTTCTACAGCAAGAGGGGAAGCTAAGGAAACATCCTCCTTCCCTCCCTTTCTTTTCATTGTTCTTTCCATCCTTCCTTGTACCAGGGGTTGAAACCACAGCCTTGAATATGCTATGCAGGTGTTCTACTACTAAGCTACATCCCAACTCCCTAAAATCTAGGTTTCAAAAACCAGAGAGTTCTGGGGAGAATTACAAGTGGAGTCAGTCTTGTGACAGAAAGTCTACTGCATCAACATAGTCCAGAAAAGAGAGGATCTTACAGAAGAGGGGACAGTGGATGCTTCAGCGGGGATAAGAGGAGCAGGTGAAGCTGAAGCAGAAGTCCTGGAAGTTCTAAGCAAAGGGAGGTAAGTCGAGTCCAGATGGAGAGCAGAACAGAATAGATGACATGGAAAGTCATGGCACAGATGCATACAGAGGAGAAAGACTTACAGAATGCACTCAGGAGAGCACACTCACCAATATGACCTACAGAACGCAGCAAGAGAAAATAGGTACCAAGTGCAACAATCATTCAGAAACAAAAGCATCTTCATCGACCGAGTACCTTTAGCAAAGGATAAAGTATGTACTATTGCCTTTCTAATATTAAAAAAAAAAAAACCTCCATTTTTTTTAAAGGGATGCAGTGATTTGGGGATGATTCTAAGATTTCTGGCTTGATCAGGTGGACACACAAAGACTAAGTTTACTGAGACAGGAAAACTGAGACAAGAACTGAATCAGATGGATGTGCTCTGGTTTGGAAAAGCTGAGTTTGAAATGCCTGACATCCATGTGTAGATGTCAAGCAAGTCCTTCTATATAGGATTCTAGAGCTCAGAAACATTGTTCACAGAGATGGAATCTACACCATTGTTGATCTGCTGCTGCTTAATCCTATTTTCAGTGACAGTTTTACACCATCATTGGACCTTACAGAGCTAGTCCTTGCGAAGTTATGGCTTAACTCCAGAACATGAACTAGGCAGTATGAAAATCTTTTAAGAGACAGTTCTAAAGTACGCATTTATATATAAGACAAGCTACTCAGGTTAGATCCCAAGGCCCCTCCCAAGTAATAGTCTTGTGTACCTTCTATCAAATCTCCTAAGCATGACACAGGCATTCTTATAGTCTCATAATTCTCCAAGTGGCTCCATTACTCTGTCTAGTCTTCAAATACAGAAGCCAAGGCATATTTAAGCAGTTTTCTCACATAACATCAAAGTTTAGCTCATTAGCAACAGCCAAGTGTGCCTGACCCTTCCAATTGTTCACTGTTTGTGTGAAGCTATTGTCTGACTTAATAAGATAATCTAAGAAGTCAACAATATTTCCTTTCCTTAGAATATGATCTGTAACTTCCTACCCTGATCTAAGCCTCTTTTTCCCCAAGGTCCTTGTTTCCTTCTTTCCTTCCTCGCTCTCTCCCTTCTTCCCTTCCTTCCTTCTTTTTTCTTTTCTTTTTTTTTAAAATTAGTTTTTATTGATGCTTTGTGCATTTCATACATTTTTTCCAATTCAGTTCAGGCTTATTTCCCTTTCCCTCCCCCCCCCCACTCCCACCCCATCCCAGATCATGCATTCTGCCATACCTGTCCTGCATCTTTCTCTCAGTTTTTTTTTTCATTTTTAGCTATAAGTGATAATCCATGAGTACAAGCATCCTTCATG
>VZQC01007265.1:387269-405278 GCA_009823505.1 Rhizomys pruinosus | reverse complement strand
AGCAAAACCTATCTGCAGGCTGAAGAGGCGAAGAAAAAAAGATTCAATTCTTAACAATAATGTGTTTTCTTAAGAGCAACATTTGATAGCTGCACAACAGCTCTGCAGAGAGTTTTTTTTTTTTTTGTCTTTTTGAGACAGGGTCTCCCTATAGCCCCAGTTGGCCTGGAACTCACTCTGTAGACCAGGCTGGCCTTGAACTCACAGAGATCCTCCTACCTCTGCCTCCTGAGTGCTAGGGTTAGAGGCGTGCACCACCACGCCCAGCTTAAAGACAGTTCTTAGCCACCATGTGAGTGCTGGGAATTGAACCCGGGTCCTCTGCAAGAGCAGTCAGTGCTCCTAACCACTGAGCAATCTCTCCAGCCCTACTGAACTTTTCTTAAAGCTGTAGAAGTTGAGTGAATATCTTGGATACTGACCTTTTGCCTGGCATGTGAGTTGAAAATGATCTCCTCCAAGTTTTGTGCTGTGTATTTGCAGTTTTGGGTTTGTTTACTTGATTCATTGCTTTTGTTTGGGGAAGAGGGGTGGATTTTTTTTTTCTTTGTTTTAGATAGAGTGTCACTCTGTAGTCCAATCTGGCATAGAAATGACTGAATAGATCAGGCTGTCCTCAAACTTGTGGTGACTCCCCTGCTTTACTTCCCAAGTGCTGGAATTAAAGACACGTGCCACCACACTTGGCTGAATTTTATCCCTTGTCTTTTAAGGATTTATGTTATTATTTTTATTTATGTGTATGCATATGTGTTATTGTGATTGTTTACCACATATGTGAGGATACCCATGAAAGCCAGGGACAGCATTAAGACTCCCTGGAGGTGGAGTTACCAGTGGTTATGAGCTGCCAGACTCAGGTAATGGGAACTAAACTCAGGTCCTCTGCATGCTTAACTGTGGAGACATCTCTCCAATCCCTTGAATTTTAATTCTTTATGCTGTCTTTTGGCAAAAAGAAATTTCAATATAGCTGACTTTTTCTTTTATGATTTTTTTTCTTTTTCAGAACTTTTCCCCATCAATTGTGTCATTAAGAATTAAAAGAAAGCAGCTTGGTGTGGTGGCGTACACCTTTGGTCCCAGCACTCATGAGGCAGAGGCAGGCAGATCTCTGAGAGAGCAAAGCCAACCTGGTCTTCATAGTTCCAAGCCATCTGGGGCTACAAGGAGACCCTATCTCAAAAATTAAGTAAACAAACAAATAAATAAACAAATGCTAATAGACTATTCCTAATCAACAGATGGTGATTAACACAGAAAGCCACACCTGGTAAAATTAGAGGATAAGAGACTGCAGAGTGGGTGCCCCTGGCTAGGACTCCTATATTAACCTCAGCCACCCAGGGCTCAGGGACCATTGCAGAAGAGAAGGTGGAAAGACTGTGTGGATGGACCACAAGGAGAGGGAGTTTTCCATGCAGCTGGGGACTTGCTCACATGGACTTAGAGCAATCGCTGACAGCATGCACAAGACCTACCATGCAAACTCAAACCAGACACCCCCCCCCAAAAAAAAAACAGCATAAAAGCAGGGAAATGAAGCCCCAGCCTTTGCTGAGGAACTACTGGCAAATGATCGTGCCTGGGTGAGGAAGACTTGATCTATCTCTTTCTTCGTTTCATATATAATTTTTCAATCAGTCCCGATTGCATTTAGACCCCTTCTCCCCTCGCCCCCTCCTGAAGCCCCCCCCCCACGGAGTTCATACATTCTGTTATTTAGGCTAAGGTCCATTGGGCCAAACTCCTCTCCCTACCCACTACTCAATGCCAGCTCATCCCTTGAGCTCTAGTCAGTCAGCTCTATCCAGAGTCCCTTTCCTAAAACTTCATAAAATCCTTGGACTTATTCCAAAGAAAAATATGAACCTATTCTTCCTCAGCCCCCTGCCCCCATGCTCAGAAAATAAAATCACACTTCTCAACAGCTGCCTTCCAGATTAACTTCTACCCACTGTGTCCCTGAATGCATTCAACCCTGGCCTTCATCATTTCCCAAACTTGTCATATACTTTTCCTGATCCTGTGACACTGAGTATTCATCCTTTCTCCTGTTCTGTAAAACATCAAATCCATTCATTCAACTAAAAATATTACCAAGAGCCTAGAATGTGGCAAAAATTGTGGCAAGTGCTAGAGATAAAATAATGCCAAAAATAAAAAGTCAACTCATTTCTTAAGGGTTCAAAGAAGGGGAGCTGGGAAGGGGCAAGATAGTGTTCTAATTGTTTTCTATTTGCTTTAATTCCATTTTTCCTTTATAAGCTGAATTAATCACTTTGAAGTGACCCATTTTACCTATGTCTTTATTCACCATATTAACAATCAGGGTTCCCCTGAGAAACAGGACCAATGGGTTATGGAGAAGGAGAGGAAAAGGGAGGAGGAGCAGGACACGGAGGGCGAGCATTCTCGCAGATCACGCTTCCCACCTTCGCTGCAGCTAAGAAACAGGGTGTGTCTTAGACGATAAATATAAAGTCACTGCCGGATGTGGTGGTGCACGCCTTTAATCCCAGCACTCGGGAGGCAGAGGCAGGCGAATCTCTGTGAATTCAAGGCCAGCCTGGTCTACAGAGCGCACTCCAGGCTAGCTGGGACTACGGGGGGACCCTGTCTCAAAAAGAGCCCCCCCAATTTTTTGTTTTAAATTTAACATAATAGAAATAATAGAAATTTATTAAGGCTTATAAAATAAGAATCTAGGAAAGAAAAATACAGTGAGTACAAAGCACAAGGGCTCTCCCAAGGTAATGAGGGCAAATGTCTGTCTTTCTAAAATCTGTTCCCACGTACACAAAAGGAGATAAGCCAGATAACAAGATCTAGCTTATCTACAAAATCATATAAAACAGTTTCTTTAGAGGGGGCATAATTCTCAGCTTCTCCACAAAGGCACATCAATCTGAAAAGTTACAGGGCATGGGTGCAAAACAAGAATACAAACCCGAGTTCATCTCAGCTAAACTTAACTGTCCACTGTCAGAAGAGTTTGCACTACCATCTAGTGGTTCACTTAGGGAAAAGACATTTGTGCCCTATAAAATATTTCATTTAGGCAAGTAATCCAGTCACCATAAATTCATGCCAAACTGGCTAAGATCTATCAAACAAACACTTAGCTCTGTAGTTAAGCCACAGAGGACATGCTGCAGTGTTAAAAGTCTAAGGTCTGAGCACTAGCATTGATGTCCAGTGTTCATAGCGACATGATTTGAGATTATTTACCCCTCTAAGCTTGTTTCTCATATGTGAAGTGCAGTGAACACAGTAGACCAGAGTTTCTGAAGCAGTGTGGTACAACACATTAGTCACATTTCAATTCAATTAAGTTATTTCCAGATTTTGAAATTTTTGATTATGAGAAAAAAAGAGTATATTATAGTTCTGGGGTGTGAGTGTGTGTGTGTGTGTGTGTGTGTGTGTGTGTGTGTGTGTGTGTTCTGTGAATGTGTCTGTATGTATATGTACTTCTTGAGACACAACATAAAATGTGTTTCATAACAAAAAAGTTGGAAAACCCCTAAGATTACTGCCAGTTCTAAAATTCCAGTTTCCGGTAAATTTTTGCCATCAGTTCTGTGACAGGGTTCTGATGACAATTTGTACCTGCCTAATTTAGAGATAGATAGATGACAGTATTTTCTGTTGATGGGGGAGGGATAGGCAGGTGTTTGTTATATTCCTCTTACTAAATAACTCAAGACTCCAATGGAAACATAGGAATTTGCTTACATTCTTTCATTTCTCAAGGACCAGTGCCACTCAGTGTTGAGTACAAGGTACAGGGACCAACTGCCTTGAAGTCCCGTGCAGTGCTTCTATAAGGTCTGCTCTGTTGCCTTTCCTCCCCACCACCAGTATTACAAAATCAGAATGCAGTGACCAATAGTGTCAAGCACCTTAGGTTGCTATAGATCCTAAAGCTTGAGCAGCATTCATTTAATGTTCATCAATGTTTGGGGGTTTGAGACAGTGTCTCACGTAGCCCAGAATGGCCTCAAACTCAGTAAGTATCCAGTGATGACCTTTAACATTTGCATTTCCTGCCTCCACCTGCCAAGTGTACCACAGTACCTGGCACAATAAAGTTTTTGAGGAAAGTTACAGTTGACCCATGACTTTCTTGGGGTTTTTTTTTTGGTCTTTTTGAGACAGGGTCTCCCTGTAGCCCCAGCTGACCTGGAACTTACTATGTAGACCAGGCTGGCCTTGAACTCACAGAGATCCGCCTGCCTCTGCCTCCCAAGTGCTAGGATTAAAGGTGTGCACTGCCACACCTGGCCCAGAAGGATAGATTTCTAATAAGGAAAATCAGGCCAGAGGGAGTATTACTAGTAATGTTAGGGGTCTACGATCTACAGTATCTATCATACCACTTGAAACTAATATGATTTTTAATGAATTAAGTCTTATTTATTAGATATTAGACAGCTATTGTTTTTATAGACAATTATGCCCAGATCCTTTTTCTTTTAAGTTTCCAAATCAACACTTCTGAGTATTTGTGGTCTACATTTCTACTACTCAAATAATCCTTCTAACAGCAGCAGCAGAATTGCCTTGGTGTAAGAAATATTCTTTCCAGGCATGGTGGAACGTGCTTGCAGTCCCAACATTTGGGATGTTGAGTAATGGAGGCAAGAGGATTATGAGTTTGAAACCATCCTAGCCACCCTGAGATACATAGTAATACCCTGTCTCAAAATACCAAGGACTGGTGGTAGAGTATGGCTCAGTGGTACAGTGTTTATGAAGCATGGGGTTTGATCCCCAGGAGCATGGGAGGGAAGGATTCTCAACCTCTACCAAAGATTCTGAGTTATCTTCACTATAGGAATATTGCTCCCAGGGTAACCAAAGTTTGAGAAGCACAGCTCCACAAACAGTAGACACGAAATAGCCAACCAGGAACCGCACAAGTGTCTGTAGCCAGAATGGAACTTAGGGAGGACAAGGGCTTTTGATAGATTCTCAAACTTTCTAAGTTGAATCCCTAGTTCACAATTCCATTAGAAGAGCCTTTAAGGGGTCCGACTAATGGTTTGAGTGAGGTGTGGCTGAACATGAAATGTCCCCACAGGCCCGTGTGCTGAAGGCTTGGTCCCTAGCTCAGGCACTATTTGGGGAATCTGTAGCATATTTAGGAGCTGGGGCATGGCTGGAGGAAGTGAGTTTCTTGTGGCATGCCTTTGTGGAGCTGGACCTGGGCCCCTTCCTCGTACTCTGTTTCCTGGCTGTTGTGAGGTTGCAGCCTCCTCTGCCACTTTCTCCTACTGCCCTGCTTACTGCCTTGCATCAGGCCCAAAACAAAGGACTTGGCCAGCCTTAGACTAAAACCTCTGAACTATGAGTCAAGATAAATCTTTCTTCCTTTTCAGTTCTTCTCCTGGGTGTTGAGAAGTCTGACTTTCATAAGGCCACAGGTCTGGGAAGAGATGGCAGAGAACTCTGGCCATATGAAGCCACATTGAGAAGCCAGGGAGAAGGGCCTCACCAAGAATCAAACCTTCACCTTCTGAACATTGAACTCCCCAGGCTCTGGGACAGTGAGAAGATTGAGTCACCCTGTCTACTGTGCTTTGTTCTAGAAGCTACTGCAATTAACATTCTTAAAACTAGAATCTGTTCTTTCTTTCAAAAAGATGGAGGCTCTAAGTCCCCTGCTGCTTGGGTAGAAAAACTCAGAGCAGCACACAGAAGGAAGAAGGAAGACTAGGATGAGGAAGAGAGAAATAACCACAAACCTCTATGTAGTTATTAAAGGTTATGGACTACAGACTTTGTAATCTTGGTATAAGCATATTTTTAGAGTAATGTAAAATTAAAAGGGAAAAATGTGAATCTTGAAAAATGATTTGGAAATAACATACAGTTTCTTTTCAGATGATATAATTATAGTATAGCTGTGACATATTTATGCATATGTTGAAGCAATACAAATTGGAGAGAACAGTAACAACAAAAGAACTAAGACAAAGAACTGATTGAAATAGTAAAGTTCTCCCCAAAACAATAATCTTCTGCCTTGAAAAACTTTAAAAAGACTTGGAAAAAGATACAAGACACTTACAGTGGAATGCATAAACTCAGGTGAGGTGGGGGTCATGGAAAGGGAAATGAGTTTAAATTGGACTGAGAAATGATGTATGAAATGCATAAAACTTCAATAAAAATTTTTTAAATTTTATTTATTTTTGTATGTGTATGAATGTACTGTCTGCATGTAGGTTTGTGCACCCGTGTTGTGCAATGCTGCGGAGGTCAGAAGAGGGTGTCGGATTCCCCTGGAACTGGAGTTCTCCTGGAATTGGAGTTACAGACAGTTCTTAGCCGCCATGTGGGTGCTGGGGATCGAACCCAGGTCCTCTACAAGAGCAGTCGATGCTCTTAACTGCTAAGCCATCTCTCCAGCCCCCAATAAAAAATTTTTAAAAGAAAATACAATCATTACAGAATCTATAAAAGAAGAAGAAGAAGAAGAAGAAGAAGAGGAAGAAGAAGAAGAAGAAGAAGAAGAAGAGGAAGAAGAGGAGGAGGAGGAAGAGGAGGAGGAGGAAAGCAGAAGCAGAAGAAGCAGAAGCAAGAAGAAGAAGAGGAGGAGGAGGAGGAGGAGGAAAGCAGAAGCAGAAGAAGAAGAAGAAGAAGAAGAAGAAGAAGAAGAAGAAGAAGAAGAAAAAGAAGAAGAAGAAGAAGACTTTCTTGAGAGCATGTTAATATGAGATGGAAGCCAGATTAGGTTTTTCTCTGTATATACTTCCATTCCAACTCAGTACTGTCTCGTTCTCAGAACAAAGGGTTCATAAGCACTTATTTTATCAATGCAAGTTTTGATGGCTGTGGATGTGGAAATGAATAAAATAGAAAAAAAATGGTTATGCACTAAATGAAGTTCCTGCAGGGAGATATTTATGTGGAGAAACTAAGAAATAGCTTAAATTAAGTATAAAGCCCTTAAAACAAGGAAACAAGCAAGTCACATCCAGAAGAAACAGACAGCGAAGGTACAAATAAATGTAAGGATGCTTCAATGGTGGTGGAATTTCTCTAACTAACAATTGGAGAGTCCATCACAGTCATCAACACAGATGCTATTGTCAAGGGTTCACATGTCACATCAACCCCACAACCACTCAGTATTTCAGGGAAGCTGAGTCTACCTGGAGGCATTGCCAAAATATAAAGGCTACAATTTAAGACCTAAGAGATTGAATTTTGAGTCCATATGGAAACTAATAATAAAATGCTAAATTATAATTATAATATACTTTACAGTGGAGGCAATTTCTTTTTGTGGGGGGTGGTTTGTTTTATTCTTTGAGAATTTCATATATGTATACAGTCTATTTGATGCTCTCCCGCCTCCCTTCCTCCTACTTCTCTTGGACCCCTCCCCTCTATATTCCAGTCCCAACCTCATGTCCTTTTCTTAATTTTTTAATGGCTTACTGAGTTCATCAGCCTTGCCCGTGTGCACACAGTTTGTCTGATGTGGCAAGAGTCGCAGTAGCTCTCCCTCCCCCGGCAGCCATCAACTGCTAATGGCTCCTCAGCTAGGGGTGGGACCTCACGACCCCTTCTTCACCATTTAACGAGTGAAGATGAGAGTCTGGAAAGATGGTTCAGTTTTAGGAGTACTTTCTGCTCTTCTAGTGGACACAACTCCAGTTCCCTGGAACTCCAGCTCCAAGGGGTCTGATGTCCTCTTATGGCCTCTTTGGGCACCCACACATATATGCCATACATTCACACACCCACAAATCCACACACACACACACACACACACACACACGTAAATAAAAATAAATCCTTTTTAATAATAAATGAAGACAAAATGAGCTACAAAGGAACAAAACATCAATATATACCCAGTCAGAGGGTAACATCATCTGGCTCTTGGGGGGGAGGAGCTCTGCTATAGCGACACCTCCTGCCCTGTCATATTAGCCCCAGGATGGCATCCACTTTCAGCTTTCTCTCTGACTTGATTTTATTTCTCTGTTTTGAATTAGCATCTCTGCTAGCAGTCTCAATTTCTGTTGAACGCAATCGTATTTTTTAGGTATTCTAAAAGCCGCTGAGTCCTCATTTCCCTCCACGCACACACTATTCTTGCCCTGGGATCTTCCCTCAGTGTCATTCCTGGGAATCCCACTGTCAGCATCACCTGCTTCCTGCACCTGTCTCCCTCTTATGTTGCAGGCATGTATCCTCCAGTAACTTCCTGGGTGAGAAAAAAATGTGCAGCACATAAAATAAAACTCTTGTGTATTTTTAAAGATCTTTATCCAAGTTTTACATTTGATAATAATTTAGCTATGTAGGAAATTCCAGATTAAATTTCCAAGATGCGGTCCCATTGCCTTATCGAGCTCTGGTTTCTAGCCTGTTGTATTTTCAATTCTGTCTCTCTCTCTCTCTCTCTCTCTCTCTCTCTCTCTCTCTGAATTTATTGTCTTATGTGTCTCTAGGGTACTTAAATTTCACAATATGTCTTATAAAATTGCATTTTAATCTTTCAGTTCTGGGGACTTTTCTGAGCTGTTTTGCTGGCTCTGATCTGCCCCCCTTTTGGAACTCTTTATATTAGATACCGGACTTCTCAGGACAACACTTTATGCTCTCTTTTTTTTTTTCACACTTACTTTTCATTTCCTTTATTTTTTGAATTCCATTTACAGATTTTTAATTGCCTAATCCTATTGAGCTTAGCATTTTGTGATACTTCTAGTTCCTAAGAGCTCTGTTTTTAACTTTAAACAATCCATTTCTTTCTATTTCATGCCTATACTATTTATCATCCCTTTAGAAGTATTTTTCTTCTCCATAGATCATCTTTGGGAGGGTGGACAGGTGTGTGAAGGTTTGAATGTGGGGGGTGCACATGCATGTGTGTGCTTGTGGAAGCCAGAGGTCAACCTTGAATCATTCCTTAAGAGCCGGCCACCTCCTTTTTGCCTTTCTGTTTGTTTTTGAGAGGCAGTCTCTCAATGGGACCTGGTGCTTTACAATTAGATTAAACTGTCAGACCAGTGAGCCCCAGGGATTCAACTGCTTCAACCTCCTCAATGCTGCGACTGCAGCCATGTACCCATATGTCTGACTTTTTATGTGGTGCTAGGGATCAGATGCAGGTCCTTGTGCTTGGACAGAAAGTGCTTTATCAACTGAGCCATCTTCTCATCCCCTCGCTACTTATCTTCTCCGAATTATTTTTAATTATTTATTTAGGCTATGCCATGCACATGTATGGAGGCAGAGGACAATTTTCAGGAGCCAGCTTTCTCCTGCCACCACACGAGGCCCAGGGATTGAACTCCAGGTGTCAGCTTGGCAGCAAATACCTTTACCAACTGAACTATCTTGCTGCCCCTCTAAATTATTTTTCCTTGTATGCTTTGTTACCTTTCTTTTGTTCACAGAGCCTTCCTCAAGTATCTGGAAGTCTTTGGCTGCCTGCTCATATTTAAGACTGAGGATCTAGAAAGCTAATGGAAAGCTCTGTGCTGTGAGCTCCATCATTAGTTATTCAGGAAGTCCTTCCCAGCCAGGGTTCTCCAGCATCACTACATAGTATATAGTATGCCAAAGGAAACTTGGTAGCTAATCTTTCAGACATTCTCCCCCATCTTTGCAAACAAAACACTGATTTTTTTAGGATGTTAATTTGCTTAATCCAAGACATGGGAGAGACTTGTAGAGGCAGCTGGGTAGTTTATAATATAACATTTGAAGTGCAATGATGATGGGTAAGAAGTTCAGTACCAAAAGGGATGCAACCCAAGAGTGCAGAAGAGAGCTGAGGTGGCAACTGTACTTAAAAACACACAGACATAGCATGATTCTAAGACATAGATAGAAAGATGGACAGATGGATGGATGGATAGACAGACTGGATGGATAGATGGATGATGGATGGACAGATGGATGGACAGATGATGTATGGATGGATTGACGGATGGACAGATGGACAGACGGACGGATGGATGGATGGATGGATGGATGGACAGATGGATGGATGGATGGATGGATGGATGGATGGATGGACAGATGAATGGACATATGGATGGATGGATGGATGGAGGGAGGGAGGGATGGATGGACAGACGAATGGACAGATGGATGGATGGATGGATGGATGGATGGACGGACGGACGGATGGATGGACAGGCAGACAAGTTTAATTTGCACTAAAACTATAGAAAGCAACTGAAAACAGGACAACCAAAGGCAGCAGGATGCACTAAAAAGTATCAGGTCCCAATAGAAGGAAAGGAAAGTGAGATCAAAAGCTTGCCTTGTATAAGGTCAAGATTGAGGGACAGAAGGGAAACCTACAACTTAAGGAGTACCTAAAGCCTAGGTTTATTAGGAAGCAAGCACCAGGTTGCTGATACTGATAAAAATACCACTGTCTTCAGGACCAGATGAGAAAATTGTAAAAACCTGAATTTAGATAGAATTTGTCATATGTAGAAAGTTGGGAAAGATATGGCGTTAAGACAATGACAACAGGTTAAAGCAACAACTGGAGCATCTTAGAAAGGGAAAATCACGCGCATACAGGAAGCATGGTTGGAACCAAAGAGAAAGGGTTCCAGGCTCTTAAGTAGTTGTAAGTACTAGTTTGTCCACAACTACAATAAAACAAAAGGCTCACCAAGTAAAGGCACTTGCTGCCAAGCCTGACAACTTAAGTTCAATCTCTGGGCTTTCATTGTAGCAAGAGAGAATGGATACCTCCCTCCTCCACATGCATGCTGTGGTGCACCACACATGTGCAGGACAAACACATGCACACACATGCACAGATAAATAAATAAATAAATAAATAAATAAATAAATAAATAAATAAATAAATAATACTTCCATACAAGTTGCTCAATAGCTACTCTAACACCCTAAAATGCCCCCTCTCCTCATCTTGCCTCCTCCTAGTCTCTTCTAGAATGACCCAGATCATCCCACAATCCAGCATACAAAAGAATATTTACCTAGCAAGTATGAGGCCATGTATTCTATCACCAGCTGCCCACCCCCAGAGGAAGGCACCCAGTGTCCTGTCCCAGCCACTGTCCCTTCCATCAGCCCCATGTGCCATCAGTTCACACTTTGTTGTGTCCTTGAAAGGTCTGCTCCCTTGTGGACATGTGTGTCAGATTCATTAGAGTACATGAAAATGAAAAAGGTTCACCAATGCTTTTGCTTCCATCAACAACCCAACTGTATTCTCTTTATGAGTTTAGAGATATTCCAACAGACCATGGGAAGAATGCCCATCTTCACTCTAATCTGAAGCAACTCGGAGGCTTTTCTTTATGAAGCTATTCTATATATCCTATTATATATGAGATATCTGTAATATTTACCAACCTAAAGAGGTCAGGTAAAACTTTTTTTTTTGTCTTTTCGAGACAGGACTCCCTGTAGCTCCAGCTGTCCTGGAACTTGGTCTGTAGACCAGGCTGGCCTTGAACTCAAAGATCCACCTGCCTCTGCCTCCCAAGTGCTAGGATTAAAGGCATGCGCCACCACGGCCGGCAAAACATTTTTTTTTAATTTTTATTTATTTATTTTTTTATTTATTTATATGAATGTACTGTCTGCATGTAGGTTTGTGCACCCGTGTCGTGCAATGCCGCGGAGGTCAGAAGAGGGTCTCAGATTCCCCTGGAACTGGAATTCTCCTGGAATTGGAGTTACAGACGGTTCTCACCTGCCATGTGGGTGCTGGGGATCGAACCCGGGTCCTTTGCAAGAGCTTTGAGTGCTCTTAATCGCTAGGCCATCTCTCCAGCCCCCTGGCAAAACATTTTTAACTCAGGACTAAAAAAAGTGGAAGATTGAACCCAAAATTTTAGTTTCACATTCTTCCAGTAAGATCATTAAAATACAGTAGATGCTTAGTTTGAAAGCAAAACTATAAGGACACACATTAGAAGGGTTACACATAACAAGAAACTAGAGCACTTCGATCTAGGTGGAGGACCAGGAAATTGAAGACCTAAGAAACAGTGGAAACACTGAACCAGTGCCCCCAAGTTGTCCTCTGACCTCCACACAGGTGACATGACACACATGCTCACACATACAAATAAATAAAATGAAATAATAAAAATTCATTAAAACATGGAGTTACTCTAACAAAGTCACATGAAGGTGTAATTTTTTTAAATAAAACTGGAAGTCAAGGACATACCAGTTAAAACAGCAAGATATAATTTTTTCCTATTAAACTGACAAAGACTACTGATATTATTTAGTCTTAACAAAGACACAGGAAAATAAGCTCACCAGCATTTAGTTAGTATACTGCTATCTTTCTGGAAGTTATACACATAAGAGTGGAAAGAACCCAGTCACTGTATTTCACCTGTTTTATGGAAATTAGAATAGAAATGCAAGAGTGCTAATAATAAGCAGAAAGTCTATCTGCAAACAACCCGAATGCATGATAAATGATGGAGTGAACATTTATACACAGTGAAAGGTCACCGAATTGGGCGTTTTGTTTGTCCCTGCAAGGTCAGTCAGTCTTTTTTCTCCCCTCTTTTATGTCCTTCTCCATTACAGACCACATCAATCGGGTCCTTCCCCTCTGGTTTCAGGTTGGGTTAGGCAGATCAGCATACATCTTATGGTTTCCTCAGAGGCTGGACACTCACTGCTCCTTGGTAATGTAGAGCCCAGGACCTTGCTGGGCTATAGTCTGCCAGCAGTTGCATTCTTCTGCTGAATGCCAGGTCTCTCAATGCGTTTTTCTAAGCATTCTCTCCTGCACTCAGTCAGGTCTAGGGACAGTAATGGTGTCCTTGCTCCCAGCCCTGGCTGCCATGCATTTCCTTAAACCCTTGTACACTCTCTTCAATTATTCATTTTAAGTAAACCATCCATTTCCAGCTTGCATCCTGACTGTACTGCCACTGCACTTGAGTTTCACTGCTATACTATGTGTAGCAGTGCATGGGTTTACCATGAATTTAGCAATTCCCTACTGAAGGTCACTGGAATTGTTTCTAATCTTAGTGAGGAGTTTAAATTTTCCCACAAGTCTATGCGTGATCTCTCAGGCCTGGCCATAGGCAATTATGGAATGCATGGGGGGAAATTGCCCTACCACATGAGTCTTGGTACACAGCCAATGAACTATGATCTCAGACAGGCTTTCTGGTCCAGAACTCAGGTCCCACCAGCCAGCTAGCCTCTTTTATATCTGCCTTCCTCATTCAGAAACCACTATTTGGAGGTCCCCTTATCACGTGCTGTCCACCAGCAGAAGTCTTTCTCAGTACCTGCACTAGGACCCCTACTTAGGAGGCACGGGGATGCATGCCAGATGACCCTTCTCTTCACTGTGACTTAGCACTCTGTCTTTCCAGTATGAACCCTTTCCCTTCTTTAGCCCCTGGATCCCAAAAGTACAAGAACCTCTAGCTAGGGCTCCATTAGCCATGACCCACTTGATTCCCACCTGATGCTGCCCAGTAGGAAATATCGGGGGTGCCCGTGTTCTCTCTTGGTTAGTATCTTGCTTATACCATAATAGGAAGTAAAGGACTATTACTTTTTTATTTATTATTTCCTTTTTTTTTTTTTTTTTTTTTTTTTTTTTTTGGTCTTTTTGAGACAAGGTCTCCCTTTAGTCCTAGCTGGCCTGGAGCTCACTCTGTAGACCAGGCTGGCTTTGAACTCACAGAGATCTGCCTGCCTCTGCCTCCTGAGTGCTGGGATTAAAAGCGTGCACCACCACGCCAGGCTTATTATTTCTTATGTGTATAAATGTACTGTCTGCATGTAGGTTGGTGCATCTGTGTCGTCCAATGCTGCAGAAGTCAGAAGAGGGTGTCGGATTCCCCTGGAACTGGAGTTAAAGACAGTTCTCAGCCGCCACGTGGGTGCTGGGGATCAAATCTGGGTCCTCTGCAAGAGCAGTCAGTGCTCTTAACAGCTGAGCCATCTCTCCAGCCCCAGGATTTTTACTTTTATGGGGCAGCTAAGCTCTCTTCAATTCAATATAGCTCTTGACACTTTTTGTTACAAACACTGCTTCAGGTTATATAAATACTATGTTCAGGAAACTCTTATCTCAATCAAGCATAAATATTCATTGACAAGGCAGGATATCAGGGCAGATTTGTACTGCCATTCAGTGGTTTCTTAGCTTTTTTATACTGTGTGTGTATGTGTGTGTGTGTGTGTGTGTGTGTGTGTGTGTATTTGTGTGTATATACACACATGTATGTGGGGTGTGTACCTACATACATGCAGAAGCCAGAGAAGGATCCCAGGTGTCCCCTCAAGGAAACAACACCCTTCCCCCCTTATTGATCTTTCCCTGGGTTTGGAGCTACACTGCTAGCAGCAAGACCCGTTATCCTCGTGTCTCTGTATTCCACGGTGCTGTGGGTACAGGAACAGGTGTGCACAGCCATACCTGGCTTTTTACATGAGTGCTGGGAATTCAAATTCAGATCTTCATGCTTGACTAGCAAGAGCTCTTTTCCACTGAGCCATTAGTTTTTTAATTACATTTCTTTTCTGGGATGGGGAGTTCATGCTACTGCATACATGTGGAGGTCAGAGAACAACCTGATGGAGTCAGTTCTCTCCTTCTATGATGCAGGGCCTGGGGATCAAACTCAGGACTTCAGGCTTGGCAACAAGTGTTTTTGCCTGCTGAGGAACCTGGCTACCCACCTTAGTTTTTTTATTTTTTTGTGGGGGGGCATTTACTTTTATTTTATCTGTATGAGTATATTGCCTGCATGTACGTCAGTGCACTCAAGTTGTGCAGTGCCCACAGAGGTTATAAGAAAGTGTTGGATCCCCCTTTGGAGTTACAAACAACTGTTAGCCACCATGTGGTGCTGGAATTCAAACCCGGGTCTTCTGCAAGAAGAGCCATTGCTCTTAACTGCTGAGCCATCTCTCCAGTCCCCATCTTAGTTCATTTAAATGCTGTTTCTTTCTAGTGGCTTTTTCTAAGTATGTAGAAACATTATTTCTTTGATAATCTTAAACTTAAAAAACTTTCAGGTGATGTGAAACATTTTTTGGGGGGTCTTTCGAGATAGAGTCTCCCTGTAGCCCCAGCTGTCCTAGAACTCTCTCTGTAGACCAGGCTGGCCTTGAACTCACAAAGATCTGCCTGCCTCTATTCTCCCAAGTGCTAGGATTAAAGGCGTGTGCCACCATGCCCAGTGATGTGAAACTTTTTTAAAGATTTGTCTCAAAGTTCACAAAGCTATTAGCTATCAGGATGTAAAAAAGGCCCAGGTTTTTCTTCTAAAATATTTAACTGTCATATTTGCCTAGGAGGGAAAATGCCGTGATTATGAAGGCAGTCTTCCCATTGTTAGGCTAACCCACTGCCCCCCGGGTACATTACCCCTGTGATTTCCCAAAACTCCGGAATCTTGACTACATCATTTGTGGTCACAGGGGCTGCATTCATACTTTCTTCTGTGTATTTTGTTCTGTAGTTTCCCTCTTTTTAAAATAAGGCATCCAGTACTGTGTCACATGCCTGTCATCTCAGCACTCAGGAAACAGGAAGAGTGCCAATGTGGGCTACACAGTCAGACACTATCTCAAAGCAAACGAAAAGCAGGGGCAGGGATGGCATAGAGACACATCCTACCGCAAAGATACATGCACAGCTATATTTATTGCAGCTCTCTTCATAATAGCAAAGAGCTGAACCAACCCAAATGCCTCTCAACTGATGACTGGATAACAAAAATGTGATACATCTACACAATGGAGTTCTATGCAGTGGGTAAAGAAAGATGACATCATGAACTTTGCTGGTAAATGGATGGAACTCAAAGCCATTATGCTAAGTGACGTAACATAGTCCCAGAAAAAAAAAAAAAGGCAAATGGTTTCCCTCATTTGTGGATGCTAACACCAAACCCCCAATTGGCAGGCAAACTGAGCAACTTTATTATTATATTTCATTGCAACTGTGCTATTATAATGTGAATCTCTTAATGGGCTCTAGAATTGACCTACCACTTGTAGTCACACATTGCAATTACCATATATGGATGGAATATATGTATTCATATTCTGAAAAAAAAAGAATGTAAAGTTATACTTCTTTTTACCTGCATGCAACTTTACTGTTAAAATGTGAATCTCTAAATGTGTTTTGGAATTAACCTATAGTTTTTCACAATTTGTAGTTTTGATTTATGCATGGAGTGTATATATGCATATTTTGGAATAATATAAAATTAAAGGGAACAACAACAAAAAAGGAGAAATCTATTCAAGAACTGACTAAAACAGTAAACTTGTGCATCGAAAAAAGTTATAAAAGACTGAGAAAAAGACACAAAACAAGACTTAACATGTATGACAGAATCCATGAGCTCTGGCGGGGGGCGGCGGAGGGCATGGATGGGGGAATGAGTCTAAATTTGATTAAGAAATGTTGTATGAAATGTGCTTAATAAAAATTAACTTAAAAAAAAAGCACTGGCTTCTCTTGCAGAGGACCAGGGTTTGATTCCCAGCATCCACATGGTGGCTAACTCCAGTTCTAAGGAATCTGATGCTGTCTTCTACCCTTCATAGTCACTGCATGTATGAGTCTGCACTTACACGCAGGCAAAATATTCATACGCTTAAAATAAAATTAAATAAATAAACAAAACAAAAAATGCACGTATACAGTTATAAAGCCTTGGTACCTCTATGATTTAATACAATATTTCTGAAGGAAACAAAAATCACCAAACCCTGTGTATGTACGTCACATCATATGTGGGCATACATGGCAAAACAGGTTCTAAGGAGTGCAACTGTTGGTCAAAGAGTAAATACATAGTTGTGATTAGTGTTGCCGGGTTTTCCTCCACAGAGACTGGAGCAGTCCACTCCCCCTCAGCTCCATGTGAGCACTGCCACTTGCAGGACAGAATGTCCTTTCATTTTTGCCAGTCAGATGAAAAATGGTCTCTCAGTGTAGCTGTGATTTGTACTCACCTGACAGGATAAGGCAAGCATTTAATCATATATTTAAAAACACAGAATCTTGCTGGCTGTGGTGGCGCACACCTTTAATCCTAGCACTTGGGAGGCAGAAGCAGGCACATCTTTGTGAGTTCAAGGCCAGCCTGGTTTACAGAGTGAGTTCCAGGACAGCTGGGGCTACAGGGAGACCCTGTCTCAAAAAAGACAAAAAAACAACAACAAAAAAACAACAACAAAAACAAACCCATGGAATCTCTTTAACTACTAATACAGAAAAATCTCCAAGAAGCCTGAAGTAAAGAAATCACAGGATAGATAAAAATAGTTCAGTACGCTTACATTTGTGCATAATGAAGAGAAAAACAACACATACCCATATCTATTTATTTATGCACAGAAGAACTTCGCAAGAATGTTCGGGAAAGGGAGAGCCTGGAGTAGGCAGAGGAGAGAGGGCTGCCACACCACATCCTTGGTACCTTTTGAGTTTGTGTCTCTTCTATTTATTTCTCCACCACCAGGAGAAAAAAGAATATAATTTAGAACACAAAGGTGCTTTAAAAATATTTTAACCATTATAAAATAATGCATACTGACCTAAAAATACTGATAAAGTGCTGAGAGAAAATTTTACAAGAGAGAAATGTCTATATAATTCAAACCTAGTAAACACACACTTAAGAGGGAAAAAGAAGATTTGCAGGGTACAATCAAAGGCCTCAATAAGGATGAGACAGCTGGTTCAGTGGTTAAGGGCACTTATTGTTTTTCCAGAGGATCTGGGTTTGGTGCCCAGCACCCACATGGCATCTAACACCTATCTTTAACAGTTCCAGGAGATCTGATGCCCTCTTCTAGCCTCCATGAGTTCCAGCCATGCACACTAGGGCACTTAAGATACATGTAGACAAAAAAACACTCATACAACTAAAATAAAATATTTTAAAGCTTTAATAACGATTATATCTAGATAGTGGGTTTAACCAGCCACTTTTGTGTGTGTGTGTGTGTGTGTGTGTGTGTGTG
>VZQC01007265.1:372873-387225 GCA_009823505.1 Rhizomys pruinosus | reverse complement strand
TTTTTTTTTTTTTTTTGTCTTTTTGAGGCAGAGTCTCCCTGGAGCTCCAGCTGTTCTAGAACTCAGATCTCACAGAGAATCGCCTACCTCTGCCCCCCCAACTCCCAAGTGCTGGGATTAAAGATGTGTGCCACCACACCTGCCCAGTAAAACATTTGTAACTCAGGATTTAAAAGATGGAAGATTGAGCATAAAGCTTTAACTCCACATTCTTCCAGTAAGATTGTTAAAATACAGTAGACACCTCATTTGAAAGCAAACTATGAGGATACAGAGATCAGAAGAGATATGCATAATGAAAAATACCAGGGAGCTTATCTGTCTTCCTTTCAAAAATAAGCCAAGAAGGACTTAGATACCCACATACACACACACAAAGATATTATGAGGGATATATATACGCCTCAAATATGGTATAACAAGGACATTCCTAGGATCAGACAACAGTAAAGACAATGTACTCTGGAGCCAGATAGACCTGGGTGTGTATTCCAGTTCTGCCATTTATTCGATCTGTGAATTTGAACAAGTCATTTGACCTCTCTCTGGCTCTGCTTCCTTATCTATGAAAATGGGAGTAATAATAGTTCTTATCTCAGGATTATTGTTAAGGGTCTGTATTAGTCAGTTTTCTGTTGCTGTGATAAAACACCAGACCAAGGAACTTATAAAAGGAAGAGTTTATTTGAGTTTACGATTGGCGGTTCCAGGGAATTAGAGTCCATTGTGGTGGGAGGCGTGGCAGCTGGATCTGATGCAGCAAACGAGAGTCACATCTCAAAAAGAGCACAGGAAACAGAGAGGGCAACTGTAGACCACAGAGGCTTGTTAAAATTCACTAAGCCTGCCCCCAGTGACACACTTCCCCCAGCATGGCCACACCTTCTAAGACCTCCAAAAACAGCGCCACCAACTGGAGACAAATGTCTGAATACTTACAGCCTATGGGGAACACTCATGCAAACCACCACAGGGTCAAATGAAATAATGCATGTGATGTGCTTAAAAGTATATGTGGATAATGTTAAGTAGTCTATAAAAAGTTCCTTCTGCCAAAGAAAAACAGAAGTTCTTGTTGATCTATCACATGAATGTGCTCATCTGTGGGTACCTGCTCATATACACATGCATACAGGGATGTGTAACACATGAGTCTCTACAAATTCCTCGAATTACCAAGAAACAAAAAATAAATAAAACAAGCTTTAGACTAAAATATTGAAATATGCATATTTCCCAGGCATGGTGGTTCATGCCTGTAACCTCAGGACTTGGAAGGCAAGGCAGAAGAATCACTGAGTCTGAAGCCAGCTTGAGCTATGTATTGAATTCAAGGCCAGCCTGGGTTACAGAATGAGACTATGAGTTTTTTCCTAATCCAAAAAAATATGCACATTTGGATTTGCATAAAACATGTTGCAAAATTTCTAATGAAATTTTCAGAATTCCCAACAGTTAAAGAATATGTTTCTACATTCAACATTAGTATTCCACACAGCCACTTAGAAATGCAGTTAGAGAACTGGAAAACAGATTTCCAAGTGCAATTGTCTTCTTTTTGTAGAGGGATCAATATCCACCAATAACTATTCAGTGAGCAATGTTAAATCTTCATTCGTAATCCCAATAAATGCTGAGGACTCTTCTGATTGGGCCAAAGAGAATAAAGTAGTAACAACTTTATTTTACATTATTAGTCAGACTTGTGCTCCTGGCTGGGGGAGCCAAAGCATGCCCACGGATAAATGGCTAGAAAAAGCCAGAAGTCTAAAGTGAATTTGGAAATTATAAGTGAACCAAATGCCAGGTTAAGAACTGTAGAAAGAGAAAATCCATAAGGGAGAACCTTCAGAAAATACCCACTGGAAAATAATTCAGATTTTAAGAGGTTTTATTTTTATTTATTTGTATGTATATGCACATGTGTACAGGGGTACTGTGCACACCTCTGAACATGTAGAGACAAAAAGAGGGCATCATCTCTCAGATATAGGTATTTGCAGGATGCTTGGCTTGTTGCAGGTGCTGGGATCCAAACTTCAGTCCTCATGACTACACAACAAGTGCTCTTAATCCATGAGTCATCTCTGCAGCCCTGATGACATAATTTTTTTTTTAATTTTTTTTTATTAATTTTATTTATTTCTGTATGTGTATGAATGTACTGTCTGCATGCAAGTCTGTGCACCCGTGTCGTGCAACGCCGCGGAGTTCAGAAGAGAGTCTCGGATTCCCCTGGAACTGGAGTTCTCCTGGAATTGGAGTTTCAGACGGTTCTCAGCCGCCATGTGGGTGCTGGGGATCGAACCCGGGTCCTCTGTAAGAGCGGCGCTCTTAACCGCTAGGCTATCTCTCCAGCCCATGATGACATAATTTTTAAGGATTATTGTTTGGGGGAAAATTCAAAATTTCTGGAAAAAAATGAGACAGAGATCTTTCATGTGCAAATTTTAAAACCCAGTATATTTACAATATGAAAATTTCATCACTGGGTTGGAGAGATGGCTTAGTTGTTAAGAGCACAGGCTGCTCTTGCAAAAGACCCTGATTCAGTTTCCAGTACCCAAATGGTGGCTAACAACCATCCTAACTCCAGTTCTAGGGGATCTGAGACCTTCTTCTGACCTCCTTGGGCTCTGCACAACATGGGTGCACTAATAACCATGCAGGCAATACATTCATACACATAAAATAAAATACATTTTTTAAAAGTTTCATACAAACTACTAAATTTCATTATGTATTTCCATACACATATATGAGTACACTTTGTTCTTATTCAACTAGCTTTATTAATGTACCCAATATTATAAACACCAATTCCTTGGGCTGGAAGGATGGCTCAGTGGTTTAAGAGTTCTAGCAGCTCTTGCAGAAAACCAGGGTTGAGTTCCCAGCACCCATATGGGGGCTAACAACCATCCATAACCCCAGTTCCAGGGGATCTGATACTCTCCTCTGGATTCTGCAGGCATTACATGCACGTGGTGCATTTACACACATGCAGGAAAACACTTATACACAGAAAAGTAGATAAATTAATTTTTTTTGGTCTTTTTGAGACAAGGTCTCCCTGTAGCCCCAGCTGTCCTGGAACTCACTCTGTAGACCAGGCTGGCCTTGAACTCACAAAGATCCGCCTGCCTCTGCCTCCCAAGTGCTAGGATTAAAGGCATGTGCCACCACGCCCAGCGATAAATTAATTTTTAAAATTTATAAAAAGCCTATTCCTCATATATATGCTCAAAGTGAGAAGAAATGAAAGTCCAATCTGAATTCCAGTAGAAGAATGAAGCAAAGGTATTGATGTTTGTAGCTTGCTGCAGACTACTGTATTTCTTCAATTTCAGGGTACACATTTTTGTGGCAGTTTAATGTTTCTAAAATTGGAGTTGCATCGTAAAATCAATGTACAATTGAATACAGTTTATTTTTCCTTCTAGAAACCTCTTATTAAGTGAAGAGGTCTCTTACAATTGATCGTGTCTCGGAATTGAGGAAATAAGGTAATTATTATGCTGTTGCCATAGCGGGCATGACAGTTTGAAGACAAGAATGGCTAAATTCCTAGGGAGTGTAGTCCAGGCAGCAAATCCACCACAATGCTCATAACCTTTACAAGGTTTG
Source organism: Rhizomys pruinosus (assembly GCA_009823505.1). NCBI lineage: Eukaryota > Metazoa > Chordata > Mammalia > Rodentia > Spalacidae > Rhizomys > Rhizomys pruinosus. Next base: position 383,598 of record VZQC01007265.1, on the reverse strand, counting down.
AGAGTTCTATTAATAACCGAGTGCCCTCCAGCCTCTGCAGCCTGTAGATACAAGGAAATCAGACTGCTCTGATCCCAATTTGCTGCTGACTCTAACCCCTCAGCATTCCAGCATGCGGGCAGATATGAACTGTCATGCATGAGCACACTGTCAACCCCCACTCTGAATCTACTCCGTTTACTTCTGGGAGTCTGCTTTGCCCAGGATTAAACCTTCCATATGCTTCTGTTCTGTTCTCTATGCAGTTGAGAAAACGGAGGCCCAAACTTCTGAATACCAAGTTATCCACCCTACTCTCCCCATTCAAATGGAAAAAACAAAGGAGAGAATTCCTTCCATTGTAGATTTACCTCCTACTGTCTGCTCTTATTCAAAAGTCAGTCGGAGCTCCCAGGCTTCTATGCACTCCATCTTCAGCGGTAAAAATGAAGTTTCTGGTTCTTCACTCAAAGGATTAAAGGCTCATGACCCCCACACCAGGATTCTGTTTGAATTTTGTGGATGTGCATGCCATGTTTATGCAGGTGTCCACAGAAGCCACAGAGGAAGCCTTCAGATCCTCTAAGCCAGAGCTACAGGCAGTTGTGAGCCACTTCATACGGGTGCTGGGAACTGAATTTGGGTCCTCTGGAAGAGAAAGAAGCAAGGTGCTCTTAGCCCTTGGGCTATCTCTCCAGCCCCAAATCCATTACTTTTACTAGAGAAATAATTCAAAGCTTGTTCTTTACTACAAGTAGGTCATTAATATCTTCCATTAAAAAATGACAGAAAACCCACTGTAGGATTACAAATAATCCCAAATTGTTTCTTGACAGGTTCCTGAATCAATTTTGAGGTTGCCATAAACTAAACAGCTTCAAAAGCTTTCTGTTCCAGATGAATAGTTTTGTGTCTTTTTACATAATAGAGATTATTATCTCTTTCTCACCTGGACATGCAAAATTATTAAACTATAGGTGTTGGTCTTTTTTTTTATGTGTATGAATGTACTGTCTGCATGCAGGTTTGTGCACCCATGTCATGCAATGCCACAGACGTCAGAAGAGGGTGTTGGATTCCCCTGGAACTGGAGCCAAAGACGGTTCTCAGCCACCATGCAGGTGCTAGGGATCAAACCCGGGTCCTCTACAAGAGCAGTCAGCGCTCTTAACCGCTAGGCCATCTCTCCAGCCCCATGGGTGTTGGTCTTTTTTAATGGAGAGTTTACTCTGGCTCACAGATTGTCACAATGTGTGGTCGTGGAGAAATCTATGTGTCAGCAGCCTGAAGCAGCTGGTCCCAGTGCATCCACAGTCAAGAGGCAGGAGGCACTGAATGCAGGCTAGTGTTCAGCCTGCCTTCTCTGTCTTACCCTGCCCGGTCCTGGTGAATTGCCCCACATCAATTAACTTCATCAAGATAATCGTCCAAAAGCGTGCTCAGAGCCCCATCTCCCAAGTGATTCTAGATTCTCTCAAGTACCCTGTTTCTGAATTCACACTACCATACCCTGTTTCTGAATTCATTCTCTCTCTCTCTCTCTCTCTCTCTCTCTCTCTCTCTCTCTCTCCCCCCCTCTCTGTTTTTCTCCCTTTCTTTCTCTCTCATCTATTTGATGCCATTAGTTTTTATTTCTTTTGGAAGATTTTTTTCTTTTGTGCAAGCTCTTCTGGCTTTGGAATGCTGTCCTTTTCAGGAATGGCCATAGAAATGTGGCAGAGGGAGATCCCTAGTCCAACCATGAGCTCTGTAAGTACTGCTGCACATCGTGGGTGCTTTGTTCACTTGGATGTGTGCAAAGGCCAGAGAATATGTGTTCAAACCTTGAAGTTCAGCATTATTCTCTGCATTTTCCTTTCTTTTTTATTTATCATTTTTATTTTATGTGTGTAAGCGTATTTCTTGCATGTATATAAGTGCATCTGTATCATGCAAAGCCTGAGATAAGAAGGAGGCATTGGGTCCCCTGGAACTGAAGTTATTCATGGTTGTTAGTTGCCATGTGGGTGCTGGAAATTGAATCCAGGTCCTCTGGAATAACAGCAAGTATTCTTAACCACTGAGCCATCTCTCTAGCCCCTGTTTTTCTTTATTTTAAAATAATATCTTGCCAGGCACTTGGGAGGCAAAGGCAGACGGATCTTTATGAGTTCAAGGCCAGCCTGGTCTACAGAGTGAGTTCCAGGACAGCTGGGGCTACAGGGAGACCCTGTCTCAAAAAGACCAAAAATAAATAAATATCTTTATTAATAATTTAAGAATTTCATAAAATTATTTTGATCATATTCATTCCCTCATCTCCTCCCTGATCCACCCCCACCTCCCTATCCCCCCAACTTTGTGTCTTCTTTTTTATTAATCCCATTGGGTCCAATTTGTGAAACCCAAAGGCTCCTGGGTTTGGGCCCATCTCCTGGAACGCAGTCCACCTACCACCCTTAAAGAAAACTGACTCTCCCCCTCCCAGAAGCTATCAGCTGCCAATACTCCCAGCTAGAGGTGGGGCTCCATGCCAACCTCCCCCCTCCATGCTAGGATTTCATCTGGCTTCAATTTGCACAGGTCTTTTGCATCTTGTCACAATGCTGTGAGTTCCTATATGCGATTACTCTGCTGTGTCTGGAAAACACTGTGGTCATCTACCACCTGTAGCTCTTCAATCTTTCTGCCCCTTCTTCTATGATGATCCATCCCTGAGTGGGGATATTTAGAGCAAAGCACTCTCCAGTCTCTTATTTTCTTATGTTGGCCTGTTGTGGGTCTCTGTGTTGTCATTGATAGTAAAATAAAGCTTCTCTAAGGAGGGTTGAGAGATGAGTAATCTAAGGTACACTAATAGTCATTAGGAGTCAGTTTAATCCTATGTCCATTTATCAGAATAGTAACAGGATCTCACCTAGGGTTGATGACCTACTTACCCACAGATTCTAACAGTGTGGGTTCTAATCAGAAAGTGTTTGGTTACTCCCAAAACATTTTTGCCACTCTTGCACTAGTAGGCTGTGGTGGTTTGAATGAGTGTCCCCCATAGGCTGTAAGTATTCAGACATTTGTCTCCAGTTGGTGGCACTGTTTTTGGAGGTCTTAGAAGGTGTGGCTGTGCTAGAGGAAGTACGTTATTGGGGGCAGGCTTAGTGAGTTTAACAAGCCTCGTGGTCTACAGTTGCTCTCTCTCTTGACTTCCTGTACTCATTGCGAGATGTGACCCTCGGCATGCTGCTCCAGCTCCAGTCGCCATGCCTCCCGCCACAACAGACTCTAATTCCCTGGAACCGTCAATCATAAACTCAAATAAACTCTTCCTTTTATAAGTTCCTTAGTCATGGTGCTTTATCACCATGACTAATACATAGGCATATCTTAGTCATTATTGTAGTTCTCAGGGTTCAAAACTGGGTAAGATCAATGATTACTTTTCTCTTCTGGTAGTGTTCATAGCACCTTGCAACACCATGAAAGCTAACCAGTAGGGATAACGCTTTGAGGATTAAATGGGATAAGGGGAGAATAGAGGAAGGATCATGGAGGAAAATAACTAACACTAAAAGACTTTTGAAAAAGTAATATGGAATTATACTGAGGTGACTCAGTAGTTAAGAGCACTGCCTTGTGCAGAGGACCCAGGTTCAGCTCCCAGCACCCACATTGCAGTTAACCACCATCCATAACTCCAGTTTCAGGGGGGGAACTGACACCCTCTTCAAGGCTTCTGCAGGTACTGTATGCATGGGTGCACTTCCAACCATGTAGGCAAAACACTCATAGACATAAAATAAAAATAAATAAGTTACGTGGAAACTTACTACTGTAGAAGCTTCCTGAAATATACACACAAATTAAATGGAATTACCCTATAACAGAGGAACAATACCCCATCAGATACCATAAACTAGAAAATAAAAGTGCTTCATTCTATGGGCACAGTTGACTGCAGCATGAGCCACACAAATGAAGCCAGTCTCTACCACCGCACCCTCCAGATGCTGGCAAGGACATGGTCAGTTTTCCCAGCCTAGTCAATATCCATTCAGAAACTATCTCGAGACTCTTCACAAAGTCACCTTATCAGCATAAATTTAGATCTAGTTTAAGGAGCCAAATGAATAATGAAAGTGTTCCTGTCACACAGGAAATTCCAAAGATTTAGAGGTTCCTTCCAAGGAATTAAGGACAAAAACTAACCAAATTCTTTCTCAGTATCTGCTGTGGAACAAATTTTGTCCTTCCCCAACTTCTTATGTTGAAGTCTTAATTGTTATAAAAAATAGATAGGAGGCAGGTTCTTCAAGAAGAAAGCTAACACAGAATTACCCTTCAGAATGGGTTTTTTTTTTTTTTTGTCTTTTCGAGACAGGGTCTCCCTGTAGCCCCAGCTGTCCTGGAACTCGCTCTGTAGACCAGGCTGGCCTTGAACTCACAAAGATCCACTTGCCTCTGCCTCCCAAGTGCTAGGATGAGTTTTATTAGGGGAGAGAGCCTTATGTCATGATTGGGTCTTGATGTTCAAGAGCAGTTAGGAAGACAGCATCATGTTAAGGTCAACACAAGAGGGCCTTAAAGAGAGAGAAGCTTCTCTTCAACAAGCTAGAGAGGGAACTAGAGAGATGGTTCAGTAGTTAAAAATACTTATAGTTCTTACAGAGGACCCAGGTTCAATTTCTCAGCACCTACATGATGCCTAACAACTGTCCATAACTCTAGTTCCAGGGGATCTGACATCCTCTTCTGGCCTCTGTGGGCACTGTACACATGTGGCACACTTACATACATGTAGTCAAACATTCTTACACATAAAATAAAAATAATAAATAAAATATTTTCAATAAGCTTTACAAAAACCAAAGAGCTAGAGAGGCACTTCATTAAGAGAGATAGCTTAGGGGCTGTGAGAGATTGTCCATGGATCCCACATAGCAGCTAACAACTGTCCATAACTCAGGCATTGCCCACAGACACATACACTTATGCAGGGAAAATATCCATACACATAAAAATAAATTTTAAAAAAAGACTGATAAAGTAAAAGTGTAAAGGAGATAGCCACCATATACAACAAGAAGGGGGAGAAGAAAAGGGAGGGAGACTTCAGAGAAATCCCCCAAAGAGGATTTTTCTGACTTTTATAGGTTTTCATGGAATGGCATGAAGTACACCACCATGTGATTAGTCTGGCATAATCTACATGCCAAGGAACCAGGTACTAAGCAGGACCATAAATCTATCTTGCAGCTATGAGGGGAAGGGGCTGGGCTTGCTCCCCACCACCATCTATATGCTCTAGCCTTTAACAGCAAGGGCCTGTCAGATGCAGGGAAGTATAGGCTGATTCTGAAAGTCAGAGGCAGCTAGAGGGTCTGTGATCTGACATTAATTACTAGCATTTAATGCAGTGTCTATCACATATTAAGTGCAAATAAACAAATAACTGAAAGGAAAACAATCCTGTGCTTAACTGGGTATAGAAGGCAGGGCTAGAGGCAAAAAGGCAGTGCTTAGAATGGGCTGGCATGACGAATAATTCAGCAAAAGATCATGGTAACCAGGCCCCTAACCAAGGGGCCATCTGAAGTCACCACAAACAGAAGAACATGAAGGCAGACAAGGATTGAAGGACTAGCCCAGCCATATTAACTGACAGGCATGTGACTCGGACTTGGGGTTGCCTCATTGCAGGTGTTGCCTCCAGAATGCTCAAGGGCTCCCCTACCCATCACTGCTACCACATCCTCAACAACAGCCCAAGGACTCTCCTTATACTGTGCTAAGAATTTTGCTTTGGCCTAAGCTTTCCCCACTGTCTACCTCATTATCTACCACTTGGGTTCACCAGTGTCCCTTGTGTCTTGTGACGGTGGTTTAGCTGTGGTCTCACTCCTTGATGGTGCATCTCAGATTCCATTCAGCTGTTTCTTCAGAAGTTTCTGAGCAACTGGTCCCAGCACAGGAATTCCTGGCCCTGTAAGAGGGTATTTAGAGCAAAGAATAGTGAGAAAATCTGTAATATTTCTTCCTCCAGACAGTGCTCAGCTCAGCTTCTCCACACTACAGAAGGCTATGCCGTACGAAGCCATGGCTCTGCTCTTTTTCCCCAAATTTCTATCAACCAACAGTTTTTGAAGAAATGTTTGTGAAAGCCTAAATCTCGGATTCCTCTGAAATATGGACAAGCCATGGTGTCTTAAATCTGTAGAGCAGTGGAATAAAGGTGGTATATACTCACTTTGAATTCCAGGGAACTAGGGAGAACTCTTTGCTCTAGTCCAAATAAGAGAAGGAAAGCTCTGTTGTGAAGGAAGAGGTTGCTTGTGACAGGGTGAATAAATGCACAGAAAGGAAGTGAGGCAGGAGTTACTAAAAGTGAGCAAGGAGAAATGTCACAGCTTTTCACAGTGCCTCGTTCCCCAACCCCAGCTCTGGGAACCTTTGGCCCCTGTCTCATCACTGTCCTCCCAATCAGCTTTTGGGGTCTACAGGAGTGGGTGTGTACCTTATATGGCAGAGCTTGGGAAAGGAAGGTAGGGAAAGGAAGTATATCCCATTTCTAACCTCCTTAGCTAGATCCCGTGAGTGCATTTGTCTATAAAAATATTGCTCACAGGGTGGCCAGGTGCTATAGTTCACTTGTGAATCTACTAAAGAGTACTATGGATTAAATATAGCTAGCCACCAAGTGCAATATTATTGAAGATAAGCCACTGGAATTCTCCCAGTCAAATGTAGAGCCTGCTGGTGCAACTGTCAAGTGGGAAAAAAAAACAATGTATTGATTTTTTTTTCTTTTAGCAGTACTAGCTTCAGAGGACAAAGAATGTGTCCATTTTTTGTTTGTTTGTTTGAGAGCTTTCTCATAATGCCTTTTAATCATTCTAAAGGTCAAGAAATTTTCCCCCCATCCTTTTGGCTAAGTCTTAAAGGACTCCACTCTCTGGCCAGGACATCCATGGATTCTTTCTTTTTTTTACATCCATAGATTCTTGTTGAGTCAAAGTAAAGGTTTAGTGTCTCATTTCAGTGTCTGGCATGTAGGTCAGGGTGTCTTCAAACTCATAATTCTCAAACCTCATCCTCCTAAGTGCTAGGGTTACAGGTGTCTGATACCTGCCAAGCAAGGAAGTTCAGTTTTAGTTTTTTGAGCCTTTTGACTAAGAAAATTATAAAAATGTATCTAATAAAGGCACACTATTTAGCTGGACATGGTGGCTCATGCCTGTAGTCAGCGCTGGGGAAAGGAGCAGAGAGGAGCAGGAGGTCGCCATGGGCAGGAAGCCGGAGTAGACTGCAGTGAGGACTGGTCCCAAAACAAAACAGACAAAAAGGATGCTTTAGTAAACAAACTTTATCTAAATTCATCTTAGTAAGCTATATTGTAACTACTTTAGTGTGATATTCTATGCATGTGAAAGAGATAGAAAGAAAAAAATGGAAAGTGGCTCATATAGTCCTCAGTGAATTCAAAAGCCTAGTTAATTCTGAGAAGATGCCACTGTTAAATGAGCTCTATCTCGTTCCCTGCATTCAGGCTAGCCACAATTCATACTTGTCCTTTTCAGGGGTCGTTAGCAAAACAATGCAGTCAACTTCCAGTACAAAGAAATATTTCTATAGTGCAAGGTTTTGTTTTGCTTTAATGTACTGAGAGCCAAACCCAGGACCTTGTGCCCACTAGGCAAGTGTTGTATATCACTGAGCTAAATCCCCAGTCCTGTAAGTTTTTTTGAAAAGAAAAGAAAAAGAAATAGACCACAATTTAAAAATAGCAAGATATGAAACCTACTTTCTCATACAACACTTCTATAATATTTTTTACAGTTTAAAAATGTCTTACAGAGCTGGGCATGGTGACACATGTCTTTAATCCTAGCACTTGGGAGGCAGAGGCAGGTGGATCTTTGTGAGTTCAAGGCCAGCCTGGTCTACAGAGTGAGTTCCAGGACAGCTGGGGCTACAAGGGAGACCCTGTCTCGAAAAGACCAAAAAAAAAAATGTCTTACAGAAATATAAGGGTCATTGAGAACAGTAATACAGTCCAATAAACTTATTGTGTGCAAAAGACTTTATATATATATATATTTAATCTTCAATAATACCCTTTGAGGAACAAACCAATATTCTCATCTTTATAAATTGGAAAAATATTGCAGAAAGATCAAGGGATTTGTCCAAGCCTTCGCAGCTTACAAATGGTGAGGAGAACATTTGAATCTAAGTCCATCTAACTCAGAGCAAAGCCAGTACTGTCACTATTAAACATTAGCCATTATTACCAAGGACTGCTTGGGACCATCTTTGTAGTGTAGTATCATATGCAATGCACTTTTCCCTGCAGGATGAAGGTCACTTACTAGAAGAAGCCATTCTTGGATATTATTGTCAGCATTAAAACTGTCTTTAAAAATAAAATAACACACCAAGCATGGTGGTGCACACCTTTAATCCTAGCACTCGGGAGGCAGAGGCAGGTGGATCTTTGTGAGTTCAAGGCCAGCCTGGTCTACAGAGTGAGTTTCAGGACAGCTGGAGCTACAGGGAGACCCTGTCTCAAAAAAGACAAAAAAAAAATTAATTAATTAATTAATTAATTAACACATCTGTACAACTCAGTAAAGGAAAAACAATGCATTCTGCACAAAAGACAAATATAATGTCTTTTTTTCCAGTCTTTTTGAGACAGGGTCTCCCTTTAGTCCCAGCTGGCCTGGAGCTCACTCTGTAAAGCAGGCTGGCTTTGAACTCACAGAGATCTGTCTGTCTCTGCCTCCTGAGTGCTGGGATTAAAGGTGTGTGCCACCACACCTGGCTAAACATAATGTCTTATAGGACATCCTGCTTGAGGGTGGAGAAGAATCTGTACATATATATGAGCACTTCTACACACAGTCACCACCCTGCTGCCACCCAAGAAAGAGAGAAGAGGCTGGGTTATGTGCAAACCACCCACTTGTAGCCCTGTATAGAAGTATGTTAATGTTGGAATGCTCCAGCCTGGTGACTTGAGCCAGATGGTTACACATTCATCTCTTGAGACTAGGATTCAGTCATGGATCATAATGCTTACTTCCCCAGGATAGCTGGAGAAGCTCTAGAAGATGAAACCTTTCTCCTGGTCAATGAGCAATGTCTGTTTTTGTGGGTGCTGTAAGGACAGACCCCAATGGACGTGCAGAGAGAAACCAGGCCGTCAGGAGGAAAGTTTCCTGTTACTGCCCAAAGTAGCTAATTCATGGCTTGCTTAACCCTGCCCACAAGCAAATGTTCAATGCTGTTGTCTACGTGACAGTTGGCAGGTTTTACTGCCCACCAGCAAATGTTCAAAGCTGTTGCCTATGTGACAGTTGGAGGGTTTCGCTGCTCGAGCAGGAACTATGCCATGTTAATTGTTAAGCCCATTGGATAATTGGTAAGGCATGTCTAAATTGATAGGGTACAATTGTATGTGTTAATACAAAATGATTGGCTAAAAAAAACGCAGGCTTCAGGACAAAGGCCTGAAGGACCTATAAATGTAACCTGACTCCTTGGTTCAGGGTCTTGCCTAGCTTATCCTGACCTGTATGTCAGGAAGGAGGCTTGACCCTGGCTAGCCAGCCCTGCAATAAACGTCCCTTTTGCATATTGCATTCTTTGCTGTTCCTTTGTCGGTGCGGGGATTTTCAGACTCGGGTTCGAATAAACCTAAGAGGTGCAACTCTGTTACTTCCCCCCCATAAAAATGGCTGTTGGAGCTGAGCTGATTATCTTACATGTTTCCTCAAAGACACTATATTGTAAATGCAATCAGTTTATAACCACTAGATATCCTCCCCATTTCCATTGCAAGCAAGAATCATTATGACTTACTTCAGAGATGTATACTGAAGTGCCTCTCTATTTCCCTGGATGGGTGAATAGGCATGGACTTGGCTTCCCAGACTACCTCTGGACCCAACATCTTTGAAAATGGGGAGTGTATCCCATCGCAATCTTAGCACATTGATTGGAACTCTTAGGATCTTGCTCTTAGGACTCTGAATTTTCATCTGTCATGTCATGTTCCCTGGGCTTATGGACTAATACTAAAACTGTTAACCAGTGTCCCAAAGATCAGTAGTTTGGATCATAGGGCTGGAAGTTTAAAAACAGGAAAAGTGGACTTCTACTTATAAGAAAACAGAGAACGACTTCTGGTGTTCAAAGGCAGTATTATAAAGACTCTCAGGGGGTTTGTGAGAAAGGTGAAGTAAGTAATCTAAAGAATCAAAAATCGGATTAGCATACCATCCAAGCATCTGTGTCTATGCTCACAGCTTAGCTTGACACAATAAGTGGTACTGCTTAAATGCCTGTACATCCAATAGCTTGAGCTTTGTTAGTATGACTGAAAAGGGTATCACTGTGAAAGCTGTCAATCCGTGAAGGGAAACAAACTGAGCAGACCGGAGTCCAAAATGACAACTCCAAAGAAATTAGACTGTTTTCTTCTCACCCACTTGTGCCCCTTTCCCAAAGCCCAGGGAACAAACTGCGGAAGAGGAGGCGTGGTAGATTGTAAGGGCTGTGGAGAGATAGGGGTGAATCATGAGACTATAGGAATATAGTCTGGACACCTGATTGATCAACATGCCTGTGCATACAAGCTTCTCCAACTGGACTATGGGAACCTTGGGTTGTTCAAAATTTGGACATAGATACTTGCAAAATGCACCAATTACTTAATTGTATGACATACTGAGTAACATCATTGTTATCTGCAAACAACTGTGTCATTGT
>VZQC01007265.1:346332-372498 GCA_009823505.1 Rhizomys pruinosus | reverse complement strand
AAAAAAAAAAAAAAAGAATCAAAAATATACATTTACAGATTTGTCTGCCTACCGACTCTCTCTTGGATGAGTTAGAACAGACCAAGGAGTATATATCAGGGCTGTGATGTCACCTTGGCTGCATCATCATACTTTCCTAGGTGCCCTCTACTTGACCGGAGTTTTCTCGTAGGAGACTATGGGATTAAATGCAGTATGACTAGCCAACACCCACACTAATAAAACAGAAATCCAAATACCTTGTTCTGGTCTACAAAGTTTGGCTCAACAATCTCATTTTATTATGACAACCTCTGATGTTTACCTCCACTCAGCTTTACCAAATCTTTTTTTTTTTTTCCTTATCAAGCTAAGCCCTGGCATCCAGGCTTCATCTAGCCTTGCCTTATCAAATTCCCTCTCTACACTTTATTAGGTTTTAGGGAGCAGTAAAGGGAGTGGAACTGGGGAAAAGGCCAGTGCCAGACTTTCAGCAGATCATGACTGTGTTTATTCAGCACAGCGAGGGACAGCAGCCTTTCTGAGGGACGCAGACTACTGCATCAGGGAGTGGACTGCTGAAGGGCTTTGCAGTGTGGGGAGAAGTGTGTGTGAGATAAAACAGCAGCAGGAAGTAGGTTCGGCTTAGAACTTTCTTGAGAGGTTTATGGCCCCCTTCCTTCCTGGTGCCATTTGCTCCAGTTCATCTTGAGAAACAGAGATTTATGATCCTTTATTCCTGGGACATTTTATCCAGGCAAGACAGGCTGTCTTGGAAAACAGCCTGTCTCCACACACAGTCCTCCCAGGAAGGAGATGAGTGGCTGATCAATAAGGCCAGTGGCAGTCTTCAGAGACTTATATTTTTCTTCAACTGGGACATTCTGTCATTCCAGACCCTGAAGACATAAAAAAAAAAAAAGAAAAGAAAGAATGGGGAGGAGGTAGTGGGGATGGGGGTGTCAGTTCTCTCTTAACTGCTTTGGGCTGAGGTGGGTCATCATGAGGTGGCCTGGGCGGGGATGGGAGAAGGTCCCTCGTTCTCCATGGGAATCTATCTTCAGATTCTAGATCTCTTAAGTCTTGGTACTCTCTAATCATGAAAAATTGGGTGATTAATGAAGGCTTGTAGTCTTTGCTGCAGTAGATTCGAGAAGAATTTTAAAACACAAGGACCAAAACTTAGAGCAAGAATTATGCTAAGAGGCCCGGCGAAGGTGGCTAACCATGGTCCACAAGCAACCAGGAGCTTCTTCAGTCCAATGAAGAGTATCTGTCTCAGGGTTCTATTCTTTCTCATAACTGTCTAGCATTTTCTCTTATGTTGTGCGATAAATTTGTGTAAAAGTAGCATTCTTCCCCCAACATAACAGATTTCCCTTTACTGCTGTCATAAGATCGAATCCCCTTCAATTTTGTAGCACCACTGCTGCAAGAGTCCAACCGTGTTTGGAGCTTCACAGGGCTGTCTTGGACTAGTTCAAGATAAGATTTGATTTGCTGGGTAAATTGGCTTTGTTGTACCTGCTGGAGTCCAATGGCTGCTCCCCCTGCCCAAGGCTGCAGAAATCTCCTTTGTCACCCCTAACAAGAGTGGAAGCAGTATCCCATCTCTTTTCGTTTAGATAGGGGTAGAATGGCAATTTATTTCATTTCCAGGGATGACTATGATCTGGGACTAACAATTTTGCATGGTGGGTAGTTGATGGGGTAGCAAGAGAAAAGGCCCATGGGGCATACAAAATAGGTGCCGTTGGAGGCCCATGAGTTGGAGATTAGTCTGGTGCAGTTGGGTTGGGCCCACACAGTTGGCTGCATGTACAGCTTGTACAGGCAGAGCCTGGAGGCAGGACTTAGAGGTGGAACTTTACTCAAGCCTCCATGCTAATATGTTACTTGCCTTGCTCTCAGGAAAATCCAACAGCCTTTCCCAGGTTAAATTTGAGAACATTTATGAAGGCAAGCATTTTAAGAAGGGGAGCATTGGGATCGAAGGGGTCAATTGGGGTTTTGTTTTGTTTTGTTTTGTTTTGTTTTGAGAAAGGGATTTTTATCATCAGGGAGCTGGGCAGAGACTCCCAGTGGATCTAAGGAATGCACGGGTCCAGAGATGTCCACAGCCTTTATCTCCATGCAGAGGGTGGTCTTTGGGTGGAGGGACTTGCCATTAGCTGACCATCTTTTCATATTCCATAGGCCAAAATTTCATATTACCCAGTTTGTGAGGGTTTTTTATTTGATTATCCATACTATCCTTTGCTTTTTTCTGGTCTGTGCCCTGCCAGGTATCCATAGGATTTTGGTTACTGACTTGATGTAATCACTGGAAGTAGGAGTCCCTGACAAGGCATGAAGTGGAGCAGGGGGCAAAAGTGGCACAAAATAGATCCTGGAAAACTCCTTCAGATATCTGCAGTTGCCAGCAACAGGCTTCGGAATTCTACCACACATAACTATAATGCGTGCATTTCTATTGAAGCTGACTCATGCCAAGATTCTGAGGCTTGCACTATTAGGAGCAGTATCATGCTCGGAAAATTATAGCACAATCCTGGGGCTGGAGAGATGGCTCGGCAGTTAAGAGCACCATCTGTTCTTGCGTGGGACCTGGGTTCAATTCTCAGCACCTACATGGCAGCTAACATCTGTAAATCCAGTTCCAGGGGAATCTGACTCCTTCTTCCTTCTCTGTGGGCATTCAACGACACGGATGCACTTACACATGCAGGCAATACACTCATACACAGAAAATAAAAATAATAAAATTTTAAAAAAATTATAGCACCATCTGAAAGATATTGAATAAGGGCCATCTCATGTGCAGGTTGTTTTGTTAAGAATTCCTCCCCACGGGGCTGGAGAGATGGCCTAGCGGTTAAGAGTGCCGACCGCTCTTACAGAGGACCCGGGTTCGATCCCCAGCACCCACATGGCGGCCGAAAACCGTCTGAAACTCCAATTCCAGGAGAACTCCAGTTCCAGGGGAATCCGAGACCCTCTTCTGACCTCCGCGGCATTGCACGACACGGGTGCACAGACCTGCATGCAGACAGTACATTCATACACATACAGAAATAAATAAAATTAAAAAAAAAAAAAAGAAAAGAATTCCTCCCCAGTCCCAGGAGTCTTGTTCTTTCTGATTCTGGAATAAAGTGACCTCCCATATAAGACTTGAGCCATGGCTGTTGGGAGAGCTAGGACCAGGGTTAAGAAGAAAATGAGAAACATATTACAAGGAGAGGGAGCCCTGAAGAAGGAATGGCAGCAGTAATATGACAACAGTTAGGGAAAAGGAGGCCAGCCCCAGCCATTAGTAGTTAAAGACAATAGACCCACCAGAAGAGAAGCAACAAAATCGTTGAGTAGTAAGAACCAAGGGTTAAAAAACATTACTGGGGGCTGGAGAGATGGCCTAGCGGTTGGGAGCACCGACTGCTCTTGCAGAGGACCCGGGTTCGATCCCCAGCACCCACATGGCGGCTGAGAACCGTCTGTAACTCCAATTCCAGGAGAACTCCAGTTCCAGGGGAATCCGAGACCCTCTTCTGACCTCCGCGGCATTGCACGACACAGGTGCACAGACCTGCATGCAGACAGTACATTCATACACATTCAAAAATAAATAAAATTAAAAAAAAAAAACATTACTGGAGGGCTGGAGAGATGGTCTAGCCGTTAAGAGCACCGACCACTCTTAGAGAGGACCCGGGTTTGATCCCCAGCACCCACATGGCTGCTGAGAACTGTCTGAAACTCCAATTCCAGGAGAACTCCAGTTCCAGGGGAATCCGACACCCTCTTCTGACCTCCATGACATGGGTGCACAAACCTACATGCAGACAGTACATTCATACACATACAGAAATAAATAAAAAAAAAAAACCATTACTGGGGGAAAAGAGGACAACATATAGGCACAGAGATAAAAACTGAATCCTGTCATGGGTATTAGGCATGAAAGTTCCCTGGAGCCGCAGTACTTCAGTGGTGTCTATGAGGGTGTCCGGGTCATTGACTGGGTCCTTCAGGAAAGAGTGGAAGAGAAAGGGAAAGTTGCTGCCATCTCCATCTGGTTGTTCGAGGCTGGAAGGGAGTTCAATTAGTTTCATAAAGGTAGGGCCAGTGGGGTAGCTTTAAATAGGGAACATATTTCTTAGATGAGATTGGTGGATCCAGGAGGGGAAGTTTCCTAGTTTAGGGATAGTAGGAGTTAAAAGAATGGCTGTGCTGGGTGTGGTAGCACACGCTTTTAATCCCAGCACTCAGGAGGCAGAGGCAGAGGTAGGTGGATTTCTGTGAGTTCAAGCCCAGCCTGGTCTACCTAGCAAGTTCCAAGCCAGCTGGAGCTATAGGAAGACCCTGTCTCAAACACAAACACACACACACACACACACACACACACACACACACACACACACTGAATGACTTTGTAGGGTCCTGTCCACTTAGGAGTTAAGGAAGGGTGTTGGGTTTCCATTAAGAATACCTGGTTGGTTACCTATTTGTAAGGAAGCAGATTCCTCCGTATTGGGAAAAGAGGCTGGGGAGAGTGACTGTGTTCTTTCCCACAATAGTTGTCAGAGGAAGGAGAGAAATTGAATTGCTGCTCGAGGCAAGGGGAAATTTGTGAGTTGTATCCAGGGCAGGAGGCAGAGAATAGGTCTACCATACATAATTTCAAAAAGGCTGAGTTGGGCAGGCTTTGGGGAGGAGAGCATATTTTGTAAAGGCTAGAGGAAGAGGGTTTACCCAGTCTAATTTTAATTGCAGGGAGAATTTGGTCAAAGCTTCTTTGAGAGTGCAGTTTATTCTTTCCACCTTTCCAGAGGACTATGGGTAAGGTAAGGAATATGGAACTTCCAGGGAATGTTAAGAAAAGAGACTAGGTGTTGAGTGACAGCTAAAGTAAACTCTATAGTCCATTGTCAGACTGGGTGGAAGGAATAATTTCTGAATGGAGGTGAGCTACTGTAGAAGCCTTTGTGGTGGAGGTGGAGAGGGCCTCCACCTAACATGAGAAAGTATCCACCATTACAAGGAGATATTTGTATCTTTTTACATGTGAGTGTAGTCAATTTGCCAGTC
Organism: Rhizomys pruinosus; assembly: GCA_009823505.1. Taxonomy (NCBI): domain Eukaryota; kingdom Metazoa; phylum Chordata; class Mammalia; order Rodentia; family Spalacidae; genus Rhizomys; species Rhizomys pruinosus. The sequence goes on along the minus strand of VZQC01007265.1, from coordinate 367,431 downwards.
TGTGGCAGGAAAGAGTTCCCTCATATGGTGGGTGAGGTCTGAGGTTAGACTATGAGTTAGTCTTTAGGCAGATGCCACAGTTTAAGGAAAACTATTGGAGAAAGAGTTTGTGTTCATGTCTGATGGAAAAGTATTGTTTTAGAAAAGTGAAGAGGATCTGATTTGCTGGGTGAAAGAGGGAGTGCAGATAGGTTAGAATTTCTGGGTTTACAGGGGTTGGAGTTGGATATTTGAGTTGGTAGTATGTAATACTATGAGAGGCTGTGGGACTCCCTTGATTTTACATTTAGATAGGGCGGTATGAGGGCGACCTCCCTGGCCAACCTATTGACTATGTTATCGGCCAGGGAAATGTACTGATTGTCCTTCTGTTGTCTTCAGCAGTGTGTGATGCTTCTAGGAGTTCCCTGATTTCAGCAGCATTGGTGATGGGTGTTACCTTTTAGACTAGGAATCCTCTGTCTCCATATTAAGATGTTAGAGTGTATGGTATTGTAGGGATGTTTAGACTGAGTATAAATGTTGACCTTTTTGTCAGAGGCAGGTGGATCTCTCACTTAGCACTTGGGAGGCAGAGGCAGGAAGATCCTCTGTTCAAGGCCAGCCTGGTCTACATAGTAAATTCCAGGCCAGCTGGGGCTATAGGGAGACCCTGTCCCAAAAAGAAAAAAAAAAAAAAAATGGTGACCTTTTTTCCTTTGGCCAAAATAAGGGCTCAGGTGAGTTCTGCCTGCTGAGCGGTGGTGTGGGAAGAGAAAGGTTTAGCCTCTATGAGAGTGTATGAAGTGGGGGAAGTGGGGATATCCTTGGGTAATGGCATAGTCCACCGCATGGGGGAGGGGGCTCCGTCTATAAGCCAGTCCATAATTAATGGGAAGAGATCATCGTAGATTTGAGAGAAAGGATTTAGGGTGAAATCTAATACTTCAGTGAATTAGACCATATTTTTCCATAGGGAAATGAGAATTAGGCAGAGGATGGCAGGTCTGAGGTGGGCAGAAGGCTCGAAGATGAGATTGGAATCCAGAAGAAAAGGGTGGAGGGTTTGTGCTCAGTAAGGGGGCAGGGAGAGGAAGGCTCTGTGACTTAGAACATCTTTGAGTGAATCTGAGGAAAGGACATATAGCCGGCTGTGGAATGAGATTTCGTTAGCTCTGGGTATTAGGAAGGCAACTGTAGCCAAGGTTTGCCAGCAGGGGGCGAACAGTTAGAGAAGCATATCCAGCTGTTTAGACAGATATGCTACAGGAGAATAACTGACTCCTGCCTTTTGGGAGAGAATTGCTAATGCCTGTCCTTGGTTAGAATTAAGGAAGAAGAATAAAAGCTTTGAGAGATCTGGAGAACATCAGAGTTGAAGCTTCGGGAAGAGGGCACACTTAAGCTGATACATGGAGCCTTGATGAAACTTCAGAGAATGGAGGAGTTCTTCTAAGTGTCCCTTAGTAGCCTCATAGAGGGGACGAGTTATTCTTGAGAAATTAGGAATCCAGGTAAAAAAGGTGTTAAACTTTCTAGTGAACTTAATTAGACTAGTAAAGCCATAAGGTCTATTTTGTTTTGGTTACTGTTTGTGGGAGTAGTTCTTGAATTCTAGACTCCAGAATAGAGCAGCCCCTAGGGTAAATAGAGAAGCCTAAGTGTAAAACAGTGGCCAAATAGACCTGAGTGTCTTTAGACACCCAATAGCTGCAAGACCCCAGAACACTGAGGAGGGTTGTGGACTGACACAGGTTATCCTGGTGAGTAGGGCTGCAGAGAAGGAGGTTGTTCACACACTGGATAAGGAAACTTGGGGAGAGATCCAGGGAAGCCAGGCCCTGCGAAAGGACCTGACCAAAGAAGTGAGGGCCATCATGGAAACCCTGGGTAAAACTGTCCAAGTTACTTGTTGGTTCTTTAACATATCAGGCTCTTCCCAAGTAAAGGCAAAAAGAGGGTTGGAAGGGGGGGGGTAAGAGAATTGTGAAAAAGGCATCCTTCAAGTCAAAAACTGAAAAACAGGAGGTGTTATCTGGGATGAGGAAAGGAGAGTATAGGGGTTAGGGACAGCTGGGAAAGTGGAGACTATAGCCTCATTAATTTTTCGGAGGTCCTGAATGAAGCAGAAGGTCTTGTTGGGCTTTTTAACTCCCAGGATTGGAGTGTTGTGTGGGGTGTGAGTGGAGACCAAAAGTGCTGCCTGAAGAAGGCAGTGGATGAGGTATTTCAGACCCTCTGAGTGTTTGGGGTTAGGGGCTATTGTTCTTGTACAATATAGGAAGAGGGTTTGTTTTTTTTTTTTAAGGAGATGAAGACAGGAGAGTGGTATTGCATAATAGAAGGATTAGCAGCATCAGCAGGTAGAGTGCAGGAATTTGGGGTTTTAGTGGTAAGTCTGAAGCTTGGGAGAGTGGTGGTGTGAGTCCAGGGTTAGAAGATAAATAGAAATTGTCTCTAGGGGAGGGATATGAATAGAAACTTCTTTTTTTTTTTTTTTTTTTTTTTTTTTGCTTTTTGAGACAGGGTCTCCCTGTAGTCCCAGCTGTCCTGGAACTCACTCTGTAGAGCAGGCTGGCCTTGAACTCACAAAGATCTGCCTGCCTCTGGCTCCCAAGTGCTAGGATTAAAGGCATGCACCACCATGCCAGGATATGAATAGAAACTTCTAATTTAAAGTAAAGATCATGTCCCAGAAAGGGAAGAGGACCATGAAGGATTGTGTTAAGAAGAGGTTGTCAAATTGGCAGAGAAAGGAGGGAGGACTCCTGAGTCTTATGGGGACTCCTGACACCCAAGTGATGGTAAAGGGAGATGGTATCCTGTCTTCTAGCCATTCTGTTAGTAAGAAAAATGAAGCCCTGAGTCCAGACCAAAAGATATCTGTCCACCAGCCACAGTCCCCTGTTGTCCTGAGTCCAGAAAAGCCAACAGGTACCCTTGCTAGGAGTATTGAACTCTGACCTCTTTATTATATCAGTGTCATTGACAGATGACAAGGAATGGAGGTGTGGGGATGGGGCAGAAGGTCTTGGGCAATGCGTTTTCCAGTGTCCCCATTGTCCACAGCTGGGGCAGGCTCTGCTAGGAGGTGGAGGGTTAGGGCACTCTTTTTCCCAAAGACCCATTGATGGCACCTGAAGCAGGGGCCTGAGGGTATTCTGGGTCTGAGTGTAGGGTTGGAGAGGGGTGGTGGTTGTCCTGGGCAAACACAGGCCAAAAATTAGAAATGAGCAGGGTGGTCTTTACAATTCCTTTCTCATTTTTATTCCTTTTCCTTTTTTGCTTTCTCATCTATATTATTAAAGACCTTGAAGGCAGCTTCAAGGAGCTTGTCCCAGAATATCAAGGGGCCCTTTTCCAACCTTTGGAGCTGACATCTGATGTCCAGGTTTCACTATCCCATAAAATGAACATGGAAAAATAGGATGTCCTCTCGAGACTTTGGATCTATGTTAGTAAATTTGGTGACAACCTCCATGACCCTATTTAAAAGAGAGCTGGACTTTCTGACAGTCCTTGGGTCACTTCTTTAAGCTTTTCTAAATTGACTCAAGAATGAGTTTTTTTAATTAATTAATTTATTTATTTTTATGTGTATGAGTGTACTGTCTGCATGTAGGTTGGTGCACTCATGTTGTGCAATGCCGTGGAGGTCAGAAGAGGGCATCAGATTCCCCTGGAACTGGAGTTAAAGACGGTTCTTAGCCACCATGTAGGTGCTGGGAATTGAACCTGGATCCTCTGCAAGAGCAGTCGGTGCTCTTAACCACTGAGCCATTTCTCCAGCCCCAAGAATGAGTGTTTTGTTACATGTCTTCAGCAGAGCAAGTGATCACTAATTGATCAGGCTGTGAGCCTGGGCCATCAACCTGGTAATTCCAGTTTGGTTCTGCTAAGAGTACTGCCTTGGCCCCCACACCCCACCCAAAGTGGATCTTACTGGTGTAACCAGTCAGAATATTCTTGGGCTGCCTTCCAAATACAGGCCTTTTCATCTACTGTTAGAGATAGGTATATAATAGATGTCATGCTTGTCAGAGAGTAGTCTGTTGAATTGTTTTCTGAAATGAAGGGGATTTTCTGAAAATGACCTTAATGTTTCCTCAATCTTCTCCATTTCTGCTATTGAGAAAGGGACATGGACCTGTTGGGGTGACCATCCCTCCCTGCTACCTCTCCTAAGGGGAACATGTGAGCAGTAGTTCTCAAACACATATAAGGAGAAGGTAATGAAACGTCTGGAGTTTGGGGATCAGGGTCATCACATAGTAGAAGAGTTGGGGGCAGAGATGGAGATTGCAGAATTTTGTGCAGTTGGTGTGTTGGAGGAGCCAAAGGAGGTGGGAAGGGGTTAGGAGGAGGTACCAGGGTTGGTTAGGCACTTCTGGGGAATTATATGGGAGTGGTTCAGCTTCTGGATTGAAATCAGGGGGTTGGAGGTGGTTAGCCTTTTTGGGTTTGCAGTTGGGGGGATGGCAACAAAGGAGGACTTGACAGGCAGAGCATGAGCTGCAGGGGAGGGCCTGCCCTGAGGAGGGGAAGAACCTTGGACATAGGGGACTTCTGGCCACATTCCATCCAGTGAAATTCTCTACATCAGTTAGGATATCAAAATTAAAAGTGCCAGATTCAGGCCAATAATGGCCATTGTCCAATGTGTACTGAGGCCAGATTTCTACCAAGAGCTGAGCAAGTGTGGTGGGTCTCAGGTCTCCTAAATGGAGTTCCTTTAGATTAGCCTGGAGACAGGGTAAGAGGGAGTCCCTTGAGACAGTTTGGAGCCCATGGTGGGTTCAGGAGCAAGGCAAAAATGGAGCGAACGTCAGATCCGACCCTCCAGGGCATCCCTCAAGATTCATATAGATGGGAAATGTGCCTGGTATCTAGGAGGGGAGTGCCACCTGCCTCGCAGACCCCAGGAGAGTTGAAAGACAAGAGGGACCAGTGGAAATTTGCTGGAACTTCCCAGCCTCTAAGTTTTATGACTAGCAGAAGAGCGAGGAACTTCCTGGGTTCCCAGGACCTGATCAAGGGCCCCAGGGCCTGGCCCAATGAATTACCTTGTCCCCGGTATGGTGCATGTGAAGTAGAGGCAAATGGAGGGTGGCCTCTGGTCTAGAGGGCTGGCAAGGCTGGCAAGGTCTGAGAAGGAGGCAGAGTAGAGACACGGGAGAGAAAGAGTAAGAGAAAGAGAAAGGCAGAGTAGAGACATGGGAGAAACATGAGAGAGTCTGGCCCCTCTCCTGAGTACACAGAATGCCTGTAGACCTCCAGACACAAGGCATGCACCCCTATGGAAACAAGCTACAAACACTTCAGGGGTCTCTGGTCACAATGGGGCATTAAGTCTGAAAGTACGCTGGGAGGGTGCCTGTGCTCTGGTTAAGTTGGGTCCTGAGATCCCGGTTGAGACAATAGGGGAAGTAAGAAGGTCTTGAGAACAACTGGGTGTGTCTACCTACAGGGTGGACTTGAATGGACGGACTCAGCCAGACATTCAAAGTTGTCAGAGCCACAGCTGTCAGTGGCCTTCAGGAGTTGGTCCTGACAGAATTTGGAGAGGCAGAGACGGCGTTATTCACTGCAGTGAGGCAGCAGCCTTTCCACAGGACGTAGGCGACTGGGTCAGGGAGGGGACAGATCGAAGGTTTTATTGTATGGGGAGATAGACTTAGATATGGATCAGTTAAAACTGCTGCAGGGATTACAAGCAGGTTGGAACTTTTTTTGAGGCTTGTGGCCCCCTCCCTTTCTGGTACTATTCATTCCAGGTTGTCTTGAGAAGCAGAGATTTGTGAACTCTTCTTCCTTCCTGGGTCAGTTTACCAGGAAGAGTAGAGTGGCTGATCAATAAGGCCAATAGCAGAGAGCTTCTGGTTTTCTACAACCAGCTCATTCTATCATGGATGGTAGTCACAAGGTAAGAGACATTCCCAATATGACCTAGTATCTCCCATTCCTTTTAAGTCCACTTGGGGCATCTGGGGCCAGTGGATAGCTTACTGTTTGGGAGACTATAGGACATCTCTCAGTCTACTCTCACTGGTATGTGTTTTTCTACACTTTGTTGTACATAGTACATCATGGAATAAAGTAACATTGAAAAGAATTATTGAACAGAGAAATAAAATTATTCAATGTGTTCAGTGAGGTCTGTCTATAAAACCTATAGGAGGATTAAATTAAAAGCAGTACATCAGCCAGGTGTGGTAGCACATGCTTTTAATCCCAGCACTCCGGGCAGAGACAGGTGATCTCTGTGAGTTCAAGGCCAGCCTGGTCGACAGAGTGATCTCCAGGCCTGCTGGGGCTACAGGGAGACCCTGTCAGAAGATAAAACAAGAAATCAGCCGAGTGCAGTGGAGTGCACCATTGTAATCCCATCCTAATCTCACAAGCAAGCTGAAGCAAGAGGACCTGAGGTTTGGGGCCATACTGAGCTCTAGTGAGAATTTGTCTCAAAAACAAGACAAAAAAAAAAAAAAATTCAGGGAACTGCACCACCCAAGTTTCTTCCAGGAAGCCTTTGGTTCCTGTTTTTGTTGAAAATCCAATAACTAGCTCCAGGTCTTATAACACACTCCTCACCTCAGGAGTCTGAGGATTAAACTCAGCATTTCGTAGGTTGGCTACTAAACTAAGGCAACAACACCCTATTTGTCATTCATGGACTACTTAAAATATTTCCCAGTCAGAAAACCAATGGTATCTCAGTTCTTGTGTAGAGACTTGAATATTTACCACTTACTCTCTTAAGAAGACTTCTCATGAACACTGATTTGCTGATACTTACAAAGTATAAATATTTCATGGCTAGAGAGATGGCTCAGCAGTTAAGAGCACTGGCAGCTCTTGCAGAGGACCAGGGTTCGATTCTCAGCACCCACATGGTGGCTAACAACCATCCATAACTCCAGTTCCAGGGGATCCAATGTCATCTTCTTGCCTGCTGGCATTGTACTACACGGGTGCATTTACACACAGGAAGGCAATATACTCATACACATAATGCAGAATAAAAATAATAAATAATTAATTAAAAAGATAAGTATAAATAAAAATAATCAGATACTAAATGGGTGCTCAAAATGTCTATAGCTCCAGGCAATATGAATTTAATAGAAGAATATTAAGTTAACTTACAGGCTATGATGCCCAGCTGGTTATTACAGAGGAAAGCAGGATTTATATTCCTGTTGTGGAAATATTTTAAGTGCTTCTATACTTTCAAAAGTAATCTACTTGACTTGTACTTCATTTTCTCTATTAATTTTCTTTTTTTCTTTTTTGGTCTTTTTGAAACAGGGTGTCCCTGTAGCCCCAGTTGGCCTAGAACTCACTCTGTAGACCAGGTTGACCTTGAACTCACAGAGATCAGCCTCCCAAGTGCTAGGATTAAAGGCGTGCACCATCATGCCCGGCTCTATTAATTTTCATGAAAACATTAGAGAGAAGCTGTCTTTCACAGCTGATTTCTGTTTACCTACATATTCACATTCTCTTTCTAAAAAAGGGTGTGAAGGCCATTCTCTAAGCTGAGATCTCTAAGAAACTAAAACGCAAAGCAAACTTTGTACTAATTCCTCATCTAAAGAGTCAAGAGTGAAGGGCAAAAGACAGTGAGGCAGCAAAAGAGGGGAAGGTACATTGCAAGACTATATAGGTCCACCAGTCAGGCCACACTCATGTATTTGAACATTTGGTCCCCAGCTGGTGGCACTGTTTGGAGAACTTATGGAACCTTTAGAATATGGGCCAGGCTGACAAATACAGGGCCATAGGGGGAGGGGCTTAAGCCCTTAATACAGCTCAGGCAATTCCTGTAATAGTTCTATTCCATTGATATATATATATATAGTATATATATATATATATATTCCATTTATATATTCAAAGACTAGAGAAATAGCTCTAGTGCAGGCTGACTGACCTGGCAAAAATCCAAGGTCCTTTCAGGGACTGATCATAATATTTACTTTGGAGGCATTGCCAGGATCCTTCTGAAGGGAACTTGGCCTCCCATTTGGTCAATGGACCCTCGATGTGAGTCAACTTATTATTGAAACTACGTGGTGTCCCGTTGCAGCCCTATTTTGTTAGCTTTCTGCTTTCCACCCTGTAATTTGTTTTCATCATGCAAATCAAGTAATATCCTGGTCAGTTTTCCATCTGTCTTTCCCCTAAACTAGTCACAAATTCATGTAGATCAAAGCACTCTAATTGCCACTCTGGTTTTGATGCCCATTCTGATAATTATAGCTAGCTTGCCTTGCAAAATTAAGTCTTGACACTGGTCTCTGTCATCCTAGAATCTTATCACCCTACTTTTCATTAAAAGCAGCCTGATTCTATGGATACATTTGTAAGCCTAGTTTGCAGATAACAGGTATCCTTAAGCATCCTAAATGAAACTAATGTATCCAGCACTAATAAGTTTTCTACTGCCTTATGGATGGGAATGTCCTTTTGGTTTATTCCAAGGAATATCATAATGAGTTATTGGGTGACTGCATTCCAACATTGCCACTTACCTTATCCAGGTCCCCTTTGCCTAATCTCAAGATACATGGTAATTTCATCTCACATACTATAAGCCCTTGTCATGTCCTAGTGTCCAGAGTATCTCTAGGTCCCAAGTTATGGGAGACTCTCCTCTATAAGTGAACTTTCCCCTTCCCAACTTTGTGTTCTTCTCCCAATTCTGGCATCCTCAAACTCCACTTCTACACATGCCCCTCTTTCCTACCAATGTATCATGGCCAGATTCTATTATTTGTTTTATAGGTAAGCTATTTCTTTCTTACCATCTGCATGTTAGCTTCAGTGTGGAATATTCATTCAAGATGTCAATGTATTTTTTTACATCTCTACTATGCTTAGAATTTGGATTTAATTTTTAACCCCTTCTTCTTTGAGGCTCAACTTTATCAAAACTTAAGATCTCCAGAGGATATTCAAGTTGGCAATTACCTGCCCAATTACTGCTTTCTTTTTGTTTGTTTTGTTTTGTTAATATATTTTTATTTTGTTACATTTTCATACATCATACATCATTTCTCAATCCAATTTAGACTCATTTCCCTTTCCATGCCCCCACTTCACCTGAGTTCATGCATTCTGCCATACATGTGTTGCATTTTTTTCTAGTATTTCCAGAGTTTTTCCAAAGCAGAGGATTATTGTTTTGGGGAGAACTTCACTGTTTCAGTCCGTTGTTTTTTGTTTTCTCCTGTTTCTTTTGTTGTTCCCTCCAACTTGTATTGTTTCAATGTATGCACATACATTGCATATACGTCACACCTATACTAAAATTATGTCATCTGAAAACAAACTATGTTATTTCTATATCATAATTCAAGATTCACATTTTTCCATTTTGATTATATATTACTCTAAAATATGCATACAAAAATATGCATACATACCCTCTACCCATATACCAAAATTCCAAGGTCTGAAAATAAATGGTAGGTTAATTCTAGAACCTGTTAAGGGATTCACAATATAAGAGCACAGATGCTTTCAGATCAATAGGAATATAACAACGTTGTGCAGTTTGCCTTACAACTAGATAATTAGTGCTAGCATCCACAGATGAGGGATACCATTTGCTGCTTATTTTTCTGGTACCGTGTTACTTCACTTAACATAATAATCTTCTAGTTCCATCCATTTACCTGCAAATTTCATGATGTCATCTTTCTTTACCACTGCAAAGAACTCCATTGTATAGATGTACCACATTTTCTCTATCCACTCATTGGTTGAGGGGCACTTGGGTTGCTTCTAGCTCTTCGATATTCTGAAGAGAGCTGCAATAAACATAGATGTGCATGTATCTCTGCAGTAGGATGAGCCTTGTGGGTATATACCCAGGAGAGGTATGACTGGGTCAGGTGGTAGGCACCTGAGTCTTCCAAGGGTTCTCCACACTGCTTTCCAAAGTGGCTGTATGAGTTTACATTCTCACCAGCAGTGGATAAGTGTTCCCCTTTCCCTACAACCTCTCCAGCATTTGGAAACATTTGTTTTCTTGATCCTAGACAGTCTTATTGGAGTGAGATGATATTTTAAAGTGGTTTTAATTTGCATTTCCTTAATTATTAGCGACGTTGAACACTTTTTAAGATGTTTTTAAGCCATCTCTATTTCCTCACATGTGAAGTATCTGTTCAGCTCTTCACTCCATCTTTTGAGTGAGTCATTTGTTTTCTTTCTTCTTTGTTTTTTTGAGTAGTTTATATATTCTGGAAATCAATGCTTTGTCAGATGTAACAGCAATAAAGGTTTCCTCCCACTCTGTGGGATTTCACTTCACTTCCTTGATTGTTTCTTTTGATGTACAGAAGCTTTTGAGTTTAATGAGTTCCCACTTGTCACTTGTCAACCTTATTTCCTGTGAAGCTGCTGTCTGATTTAAGAAGTCTTTTCCTATGCCTATATCATGTAGGTTGCTGCCAACGTTTTCTTCTATCACCTTCAGAGTTTTGGGTTTCACGTTGAGGTCTTTGATCCATTTAGAGTTCATTTTGGTACAGGGTGAGAGGTAGGGGTTTAATTTTATTCATCTACAAGTGGTGATCCAGTTTTTTTTCACATAAATTTATTTTTATTTTTTTATCAAATCTAGACCTGTGTCCCCCCCATGCCCCCACCCCACCAGAGCTCATGCATTCTGCCGAACATGCTTTTCATCTCTTTCTCAGTCTTTCTCAATATTCTCCATGAAGAAGTTGACTGTTTTGAGCAGAAGTTCACTGTTTCAGTCAGTTATTTGATGCAGTCTTTTCTGTTGTTGTTGTTGTTGTTGTTGTTGTTTCCAATATGCATCACTCCCAACTGCTTTGGACAAAAGCTCAAGGGGCCATGAACAAGAAATTCTTACAACTAGGCAAATGGCACTATCATGCACAGATGAAGGATACCATTCATCGTCCATTTTTCTGGGACTGTGTTAATTCACTCAGCATGATGTCCTCTAGCTCCAGCCATTTTCCTGCAAAGCTAATGATGTCATCTTTCTTTACTGCTGCATAGAACTCCATTGTGTAGATGTACCACATTTTCTCTATCCACTCATCAGTTGAGGGGCATTTGGGTTGGTTCCCGCTCCTTGCTATTGTGAAGAGAGCTGAAATAAACATGGCCGTGCATGTATCTCTGCGGTGGGGTGAGTCTCGAGGGTACATGCCCAGGAGTGGTATGGCTGGGTCAGGTGGCAAGTTCATTCCAAGTCTTCCACGGGTTCTCCACACTGCTTTCCATAGTGGCTGTACCAGTTTACATTCCCACCAGCAGTGGATGAGTGTTCCCCTTTCCCCACAACCTCTCCAGCACTTGGTATCATTTGTTTTCTTGATCCTAGCCAGTCTTATTGGAGTAAGATGATATCTTAAAGTGGTTTTGATTTGCATTCCTTAATGATTAGTGATGTTGAACACTTCTTAAGGTGTTTTCTTTTTTCTTTGTTTTTTGAGTAGTTTATATATTCTGGAAATCAATGTATCTGCAGTGAAGGTTTCCTCCCACTCTGTGGGATTTCTCTTCACTTCCTTGATTGTTTCTTTTGATGTACAGAGTTTGATGAGGTCCCATATTGTGCTTTTGGCATGTGTTTTTTTAAATTGTATTCTGATGCAACTCTCAAATGTTTCTTTACTGTGTTGAAGGATCACTTTCTTTGATTCCTTCAGATTCCTTCCTTGTTTTCTCCTTATTTATAGAGGATTTACCTGTCTAGGTTTCATGCTTTCAATTTTGGTTGTTTATTGGAATGTATAGCTCACTCTTCCCTTTCTATTCTGAAGGTTCTCCAAAAACTGGTAGGTAACAACCCGGACAATACCCCCTGAGCACTGTGCTCCCTCTGCTTCCTGCCAGTCAGTTCCTCTAGGTTGGTTGTGGGGCTTAATGTACTCCCACCTGGACACTGGCTCTTCAATTCCAGTTGGGGGTGGGGGTGGGGGAGTTGTTCGCTTAGGCCACTGGTCTAGCCAAAGCAACCAGTCTCTATGCACAAGAAGCCAATAATCCAATACTCCAACAATCCACTTGGCTGACGCTCCCAGCCCAGCCAGCTGATCCACCTGAAGCAACCAATCTCTATCCACCTGAGTCCCCTAGAGGCAACAGGCCCACCTGTGTTCCAGCTGGCTGGGTATCTTTGCCAACACAGCTGCACAAGCCAACAATCCAATACTCCGTTTGGCTGAAGCACCCAGCCTGGTCTCTACTGCTTCCTTTTTTTTAAAAAAAACTTACAAATGCATCCACCCATCTCATAAGCCTTATAATTATTATTTCTCACTTATTGACCTACTAGAAATTTTATTGCCTTCTCAATTAATCACAGGCTAATGGATTATGATCTCACTGTGGGAATATAAAGGCTTTACCATCAACAGTGAATTCCTATTGTCTTGAATTAAGTACATAACTGAAACCCCATCCCGAGAGTTTGTCTTTAAGAGCTAATCTATGAGTCTATTTTCTTAGCTTTAGTCATTTTTATGGTGGGAAGGCACAATTCCAGGGAAGCAAGAGTGAAGAAAAAGAAGGGGCAAGGAAAGGGAGTAGGTGTTACTAAGCTGAGCACTGAGCTTTGTAAGATATACAGCTACTCAGTGTCCTGGACCTCCCTAGAATAACCACATGAACCACCATGGCTTGAAGTCATAGGAAAAAGAAAGATAGGGCATATCCTTGGTGACTCTTCCCTGTTTCCCATCTCTTTTTAGTCATGTTTGCCCCATGTAACAGAGTGCCCCTTGTCCTTACTGATCCACTGGCTCCAGATGGGTCATACAGGGGCTTAGAGTCCCTGCCCAAAACAGCCAAGAACAACTGGAACTCAGAGAGCTGAACAGATAAGTGAAGGCACAAGAGCTAGTCTTGGTATGGCCATTAGAACAAATGGGGTGAGAATGTTACCTCACTACAGCAGCCATGCAACCTGTTATGAAAGCAGATGGCATGTTGACACACACCTGTAATCCCAGTACTCAGGAGACTGAGGCATGAAAATCACAAGCTCCAGACAGTCTGACCTACTGACTCTCTGGTAAAAATCTAATTAAGTGGGTCTGTGAGATGGCTTAGCAAGTAAAGGTGCCTACCACTAAGCCTGAAGATCCCTAGAGCCCACATGGTGGCAAGTGAGAACTAACTCCTACAAATTGTCCTCAGACTCTCACGTGTGTGCCACATGCAAACACACATATGCACACATTCACACTAAATATATAAGTAATATATCATTTTAAAATTACAAAAAAAATAAAAGGGGGAAGATATGGTATAAGCACTGGTAAGTTGACAATGCTTCTGTGAATAACGTTCCACCCATGTACATGCAAATAAAACTAATTAAACTCAGTGGGTATAAAAAAAGATATCAAAATAAAATAGGGGATTAATTGGGAAGAAGGGGTTCATTGGGACGAGGTGGAAGCAAAAGAATGCAATGGAAGGTAAATATGATCAAATACATGATCTATATATATGAAACTGTTTAAAAATTTTAATGAGCTGGGAAGTGGCTGTCAGACCATGCTTGTAAGGACACTGCCCAAGAGCTAGAGGCACGCAGTGGTGGTGCAGAAGTCTGAACAGGTGTTCATCATGGGTGGCTTTTTCTCTTTGGAACTCAGTAAATGAGGATTTTAATTTGGGGATTAGATGATTCTGGAAAAGTCACAATTTTGTTCATATTACAATAGGTTGGAAAAGTCATTATCAGGCTTCCTACTCTTGGATTTAATATAGAGATGGTGACATATAAAACCTTAAGCTTGAGACCAAAGGATAAAGTATGAGGCCGTATCAGAGAGGTTCTCATTTACATACAGATGCTATTATCTACACATAGTTGACAGTTGTGACTGAAATTAAATTAGCATTTCCAAATCAGAGTCAGTTGCCATGTTGGACAAAGAAGAGCTGAGAAAAGCCATTTTAGTGGTTTTACAATGAAGCAGAATATGGAGCAGGCCAGGACTCCTTCAGAAATGTCAAATGCACTTGGTCACTTGCCTTGGGAACCCAACAGCTGGCATCCAAAACATCTACAACCAAAGGCACTGGCCTTGCTTCAGTGATGAAATGTCAGTGAAACATTAAAAAGCTGGCATTCGTTCAACTGCCTCAGCTCCTGTGAAACAAACTATACTCTGTGTGTATTTAGAAACTGGTGTGTGTCACTTGACTAAATGTTAGAACTATGAAACTCTTAGCACATATAGAATTGACTACAATATTTGTAGTAAAAATAAAAAATAAATAATTGGTTTGAGAGGTAACTTGATTGAGTCACTGTGCTGGATAGCTTTAGTGTCAACTTGACACACCTGGGTTGAGGGAGCCTCAATTGGGGAATTTGGTCCATTGGATTGGCCTGTGGCCACATCTGTGGTGTATTGTCTTGATTGTTGAGCAGTGATAGTATAAGAAGGCAGGCTGGGCATGAGCGAGAGCAAGCCAGTAGGGAGCAAGCCAGTAGGGAGCAAGCCAGTGGACAGCGTTCCTCCATGGCCTGTGCTTCAGCTCCTGCTTCCAGGTTCCTGCCCTGAGTCCTTGCCTTGGGCTCCCTGAGTGAGAACTGTGACCCAGGAGATGAAAGCTGAATAAACCCTTTCCTCCCCAAGTTGGTGTCGGTCAGAGTGTTTTAGTCCTTGCCTTAGGCTCCCTGAGTGAGAACTGTGACCCAGGAGATGTAAGCTGAATAAACCCTTTCCTCCCCAAGTTGGTGTCGGTCAGAGTGTTTTAGTCCTTGCCTTGGGCTCCCTGAGTGAGAACTGTGACCCAGGAGATGTAAGCTGAATAAACCCTTTCCTCCCCAAGTTGGTGTCGGTCAGAGTGTTTTGTCACAGCAATGGAAGACAAACTAGGACAGTCACCCACATGTTCTACATAATATAAAAAGATTTTTTCCTTGCTTTCTTGTTTTAAGGTATATGGATTTTTAATTTTTAATTTTTTACTTTATTTATTTAGTGTGCAAAAGAAAGAAAGATAGAAAGAAAGAGAAAGAAAGAAAGAAAGAAAGAAGGAAGGAAAGAAAGAAAGAAAGAAAGAAAGAAAGAAAGAAAGAAAGAAAGAAAGAAAGAAAGAAAGAAAGAAAGAACTAGGGGGCTGAAGAGATGACTCAGCAGTAACGAGCACAAATAAACCTTTCAGAGGACACAAATTCAGTTTCCCAGCAACCACTTCAGATGTCTCACCTGTAACTCCAGATCCTTGTGGACCCAATACCTCTGACTTCCCCCGGCTCTTGCACTCATGTGTGTGTGTGTGTGTGTGTGTGTGTGTGTATCCCTCACGACCCTTCCTTGCCCCTTACCCAGAGTGTATGTGCATGTGTGTATGTTGTCATAACATCATCTTTGGAAGCAGCAACCTTCAAAAGCAACAAATTGCCCACAATAAATATTGCAAAACAACAGATGGACTTAGGTTGATAATATGAGTTTTTGTTTGGTATGCTGTTCTGAGTCAATAGGGGTCAGAAAAAAAACAAACTTCTTCTTGGTTAAATACTCTTTTTTAATATTTTCTTTAACTTTGTGTATTTCATATAGAACATCTCAATTGATCTTAATCACCGTTACACCCCCTTTCCCATTAGCCCCTCCCACAGCACCCCCTCCCACTGGAGTTCATACACTCTGTAATTTGGGTCAAGGGCTATTGTGTCAAGTTAGTGTCCCCAGATGTTCCTCAGTGTAAGTTCATCCGCTGAGGTATAGTCAGCCCATCCAGAGTCCTTGCTTTAAGATCAGCTCTTTCTGACCCAGCAGTAATCAGCTGCCAATATTTCTTTTGCTAAGATTGGCATCTGCTGCCCATTTCCTTAGTTCCATGCTGGGTTTTTGTCTGCTTGAGTTTGCATGGGTCTTGTGCATGCTGACATCAACCACTGTAGGTTCATATGAGCAGGGTCCCAGGAGCTTATACGATTCTATTTCCATATAGTCATTCACTTCCTCCCTGGATCTTACAATCTTTCTGGTCCCTTTTCCACAATAGTCCTTGAACCCTGGGTGAGTGAAACTTAATATAGGAGTCCTGTCTGAAGGCCCACACTTTGTGGACTCCTAATCTCCATGCTTTGGCGGTTTGTCACCTTTTGTGGTCTTGGCCCTCTGTAACATGAAGGAGCTTCGTTAGTGAGAATTGAGAGATTCATTAGTGTCCTCTTAGCCCCTCATTTCATATTGCATAAGCCTTAGGTGTAGAGGTTGGATTGTAGATATGCACTTATGCTTGGGCAATTCACAGACTATGTCTCTGTGTGACCAGTTGTGGTAGTCTGTTAATAGTCTCTGTCTAGTGCAAAACAAAATTCTTTGATGACTGGTGACTGGGATACTTGAATATAAGGATTTGGTCCTAGGATCTACAAATGAAGAAGAACATATATCACTTGGTTTTCTGACTCTTTGTTACTTCACTTAGCAGAACAGTTTCTAGTTCCATCCATTTACCTGAAATTTTTATTATTCATCTTTCTTTATCAATGAGTACCACTCCATTGTGTAATTTTCATTATCTTCACATTTTCATTATCCTCTCCTCAGTTGATGGACACTTAGGTTGTGGAAAGAGCAACAACAAACATGGATGTGTAAGTATTTCTGCAATAGAATGGGTCCTTTGGGTATATGGCAAGGAATGGTATAACTGGGTCAAATGGTAGGTTCATTTTTAGTTTTTAAATAGCTCTCTACAAAGCTTTCCCTTTGCAATTCCACCAGCAGTGGATGAGTGTTCCCCTTTCTACACATCCTCTCCAGCATTCGATATCATTTGTTCTCTTGATCTTAGCCAGTCTTACTGGGGTAAGATGAAATCTTAAAATGGTTTTAATTTGCATTTTCCTAATTACTAACAATGCTGGACTCTATTTAAAATCTTTCTTAGCCATCTTTATTTCTTCAATCAAGAACTCTCTCTTCAGATCCTTAGCCCATCTTTTAACTGTATCACTTGTTTTCTTGATTCTTTGTTTTTTTGGGTCTTTATATATTCTGGATATTAAACCATCAGATAGGTCACTGGTGAAGATTTTCTCCCACTTTGTAATTTTCACTTCACTTCCTTGGTTGTTTCTCTTGCTGTACAGAAACTTTTTAGTTTAATGAGGTCTCTCTCACTTGTTGATTGCTGACCTTAATTACTAAACTGATGTCTGATTTAGAAAGTCCTTTCCTACACCTATGTCTTGTGAGTTACCACCAAAGTTTTCTTCTAACGGTTTCAGAGTTTCAGGTTTCACATTAAGGTCTTTGATCCACCTGGAATTTACTTTTGTACAAGATGAAAAAAAAGTCTAGTTTCATTCTTCTACAGGTGGCAATCCAGTTTTGCTAGAACCATTTGCTGGAGATGCTATCTTTCCTCCAGTGACTGTTGTTGGCCTGCTTGTAAAATATCAGGTAGCCGAAATTGCATATACTCATGTTTGAGTCTTCAATTATGTTCCATTGATCTATGGGTCTATTTTTGTGTCAGTACCATGTTGTTTTTATGACTATAGCTCCGTAATATAATTTGAAGTCTGGTATGGTAATCCTCCCTGCATTGCTCTTTGTGCTCAGTGTTACTTTGACTGTCTGCGGTATTTTGTGCTTCCATATGAATTTTAGGATATTTTTCAAATTCTTCAAAGAATGTCATGAAGATTTTGATCATAATTACATTAGTATATATTGCTTTTGGTAGGATGGTCATTTTCACAATATTAAGCCTTCCAATCCATGAGTATGGGAGATACTTCCATCTTCTGGTATATTCCTCAATCTCTTTCTTTAAAGATTTAAATTTTTCATTGTAGAGATCTTTAATGTCTTTGGCCAAGTTTATTCTAAGATACTGTATCAATTATTTGAGGTGATTGTGAATGCGGGAAGGGGGTTGCCATTCTTTCTCCAACTGCTTGTTATTGGTTTATAAAAAGGCTACTGGGGCAGGAGAGATGACCTAGTGGTTGAGAGTGCTGACTCTTCTTGCAGAGGACCTGGGTTCAGTCCCCAGTACCCACATGGCAGCTGAAAGCTGTCTTTGACTCCAGTTCCAGGTGAATCCAATGCCCTCTTCTGACCTCTGTGGCATTGCGTGACATGGTTGTGCAGACCTACATGCAGACAGTACATTCATACACATAAAAAAAGGAAAAAGAAAAGAAAAAAAGAAAAAAGGCTACTGATTTTGTAGATTAATTTTATAAGCTTCCACTTTGCTGAAAGTGTTAATTATTTCTGGTGGAGTCTTTAGTATCTCTTGGTATAATGTCATATCACCTGCAAAAAGGGATATTTTGACCTCTTCTTTACCAATTAGTACTCCTTTAATTTCCTTCTCCTGTCTTACTGCTCTAGCAAGAGTTTCAAGCACTATATTAAAAAGAAGTGGAGGAGTGCACAGAGCTTAGATCAGGGATTTCAGAGGACCACCTGAAGCACAGGTAGGAGCTGGGCACTTCGGCCAGGTGGATTGTTGGATAATTCTATCACTAGGTCATTGGATAATTGTTTCATTGGTCTGTTGGGATAATTAAATCATTCTCATGTGGGGGCAGAGTCTCCCTGCTAGCTGGTATAAGAGGTGGGCCTGTTGCCACTGTGAGATTTGAGTGCACAGAGCTTAGATTGGGGATTTCCCAGGACCACCTGAAGCACAGAGTACCAGGGCACGGGCTAAGCAGGTTTCCCCCTGACCCCTCAACTGGAATTATTGCTGAGAGAGTGTCCAAGTGCAACCAAAATAGTAATTCCCTGGCACAAGGCAAGGCAATAAATGAAACCGTGAACCTGAGACACCTCTAGTCCCTCATCACCAAGCCCTATAAACAACATAGAGAAACTGGCTGGCAGGAAGCAGAGTGAGCACAGTGCTCAGCAGGATACCAACTGGATTGTTCCCAACCCGATTTTTTTGGAGAACCTTCAGAACAGAAAGGGAAGACTGAGTTAGACTTCCAGTATATAAACAAAATCGAAAGCCTGAAACCTAGACAAGTCAACACTCCATAAACAAGGGAAAACAAAACAAAACAAAACAAAAAACAAAACAAAACATGAAGGCATCTGAAGGAGGCAAGCAAAGCAAGCCTTCAACACAGTGAAGAGTCATTTGGGATTCACATAAAGAATACAGGCAAAGGGAAACCCACATGCCAGGGACATGATGAAGGGACACGGGAAAGGTGCAGGATAACTCCACACCAAGCTCTACCAACCCTGTGGGAGATTCCTACAGTGGGATCCCCCTGGGGGTGGCCCAGGACATGGATATTAGAGGAACAATTGCAGATATAGTCAAAGAAATGAAAGAATATAAAGAACAAGTCAGAGAACTAAGGAGAGAGAATTAAAAACTCAAGAAGGAACTAGAGAGAGAGAATGAAAAACTCCAGAAGGAAGTGGAAACTCTGTAAAGATCCCATGCTGAAATGAAAAAGGAAAACAACCAGTGAAGCAAAGAGCTACAGGAAGAGATTGAGAAGCTCCAAAAGGAGGTGGAAATACTAAAGAAATCACAGGATGAAATGAAAAAGGAAATAGAACACTCATCCAATCAAGAGGAAAGGAAGGGAAAAAGCCTCAAAAGTAGAATGGAGGAAGAAGAACAAAGAATATCAGACCTGGAAGATAATAAAGAACAACTAAAAAGCTCAAGTAGAGTATGAAAAAATTTTAAATACACAAGAGTGGAATAACCAGGAAATGTGGGATACTATGAAAAGATCAAACCTCTGCATCATAGGGATAGAGGAAGGAGAAGAATCCCAAGAGAATGGTATTGATAAGATCTTCAACAGAATAATAGATGAAAATTTCCCCAAACTAAAAAAAGAAAAACCCATACAAATACAAGAAGCACACAGAACTCCAAATAGACAAGATCAGAAAAGAAACTCCCCATGCCATATCATAGTTAAAATGCTAGATGCGCACGACACGGGTGCACAAACCTGCACGCAGACAATACATTCATACACATACAGGAAATAAAAATAAAAAATTAAAAAAAAATGCTAGATGCCCAAAACAAAGACAAAATTCTGAAAGCCACAAAAGAAAAACAAGTCACATATAAGGGGAAACCCATCAGAATTACAACTGACTTCTCAGTGCAAACTATGAAAGCAAGGAGAACATGGACCAAAGTATTCCCAGTGTTAAACAACTATAGATGCCAACCCAGGTTACTATACCCAGCAAAAATGTCAATTATAGTTGAAGGAGAGAGAAAAATCTTCCATGACATAAACAAGATGATAGAATACATGTCTGGAAAGCCAGCCCTTCAGAGAATACTTGAAGCAATTCAAAGGACAGAGGAGAGGAGGAACTATCCCCAGGTACCTAGAAAGAGAAATTAATAAAAGCACAACTGCAGAAGTAGAAACCTAGACCAAAAATGCAAATGGATAATAAGGTGAAAGGAAACAACACACATTTTTTCAATTATAACCTTAAATGTTAATGGAATAAACTCCCCAATCAAAAGACATAGACTGGGAGATTTGATCAGGAAACAGAACCCATCCATGCGCTCTCTACAAGAAACCCATCTCACTCTCAAGGATAGGCACCAACTTAAGGTGAAGGGATGGAAAAAATATTCCAAGCAAATGGTACCAAAAAGAAAGCAGGAATTGCTATTTTAATATCAGACAAAATAAACTTCAAAGTAAAAGAAATCAGAAGTGACAATGAGGTCCATTACATCTTCATCAAAGGAACAATTAACCATGGAGATTTCACAATCATGAATATATATATATGCACCAAACTCTGGTGCACCAAACTTTATAAAGACAATTCTCCAATGCCTCAAGGCACAGATTAACCCCAGCACACTCATAGTAGGGGACTTCAATACCCCACTGAGCCCTTTGGACAGGTCAACTAGACAAAGAATAAACAGAGAGACATCTGAACTGAATGATATGATACACCAAATGGACCTCACAGACATCTACCAAATATTCCACACAAATACCAGAGAATACACTTTTTACTTAGCAACTCATGGAACATTCTCCAAAATCGACCACATTCAGGGACACAGAAAAACCCTCAACAAATACAAAAAGATTGAAATAATTTCATGCAT
>VZQC01007265.1:314738-340603 GCA_009823505.1 Rhizomys pruinosus | reverse complement strand
AACTAGAGTCCAAAATGACAACTCCAAAGAAAGTAGACTGTTTTCTTCTCACCCACTTGTGCCCCTTTCCCAAAGCCCAGGGAACAAACTGCGGAAGAGGTGGCGTGGTAGATTGTAAAGGCTGCAGAGAGATAGGGGTGAATCATGAGACTACAGGAATATAGTCTGGATTCCTAATTGATCAACATGCCTGTGCATACAAGCTTCTCCAACTGGACTATGGGAACCTTGGGTTGTTCAAAATTTGGACATAGATACTTGCAAAATGCACCAATTACCTACTTGTATGGCAAACTGAGTAACATCAATGTTATCTGCAAAAACTGTGTTATTATATTGTAGAATCCCTTAAAAACAAATAATTAAAAAAGAAAAAAAATTGGCTTTGAAAAAAAAAAAGTGTAGACAGTGGACAGCCTTGCTGGGTTCCTGATTTTAAGAGGAATTTTTCTAATTTTTCTCCATTTAGAATGATGTTGGCTGTGGGTTTGTTATTTAGAGCTGTAAATCTCCCTCTTAGGACTACTTTTAGTTTTGTTGAGGTATGTTCCCTCCAGTACAATTCCTTCTAAGACCTTTAACATAAATGCATACTGAACTTTATCAAAGGCCTTTTCTGCATCTATTGAAATGACCATGTGATTTTTGTCTTTGAGTCCACTTATTTGATTTATGGCATTTATTGACATGTATATCGAACCATCCCTGAATCTCTAGAATAAAGCCAAGTTGATCATGGTAGATGATCTTTTTGATGTGCACCTTTATGCAGTTTACAAGTGTTTTGTTGAGAATTTTTGCATGTATGTTCATTAAGGATATGGGTCTATAGTTGTTTGTTTGTTTGGTATATCTTTACCTGGTTTTGTTATTATAGTGATGCTGGCTTGATGGAAGAAATTTGGGAGTTCTCCCTCTGTTTCTTTTTTTTCCCCTCATCTTTTCTTTTGAGATGTTTCTATATTTTTGAATAATTTAAGTAATATTGTTTGTAGATCTCTAAATGGCTGGTAGAATTCTGTTGTATATCCATCTAGGCTTTTTTAAGTTGGGAGGTTTTGTATTACTGTTTCAATTTCTTCATATGTTCTGGGTCTGTTTAATCATTTGATCTCCTCTTAGTTTAGCTTTGGTGATTCCCAGGATTTTAGATATACATTCATTTCATTTCTTTTAGATTTTCAAACTTAGCAGAGTATAGTTTTTTTAAAGTATTTAGAGTGTTCTAGATCTTTTTGTTGTGATGTTTCCCTTTTCATCTGTAATTTTGTTGATTTGAATTTGCTCTTTCTTTCTGTTGGTTAACTGGGCTAAGGGTCTGTCTATCTTGTTTATCTTTTCAAAGAACCAGCTCTTGGATTCATTGATTCTTTGTATTTTCTTTTTTCTATTTCATTAATCTCCACTCTGATTTTCGTTATTTGTTCCTGTCTTTTGAGTTTGGGTTTCATTTGTTGTTGCCTTTCAAGAATTTTGAGTTGCACTGTTAAGTTACATTGTTATTTGTGCTCTTTCTCATTTTTTTTAATGTAGGCACTTAGAGCTACACTAAGAGCAGTTCCTTTCAGAGCTGCTTTTAAAGTGTCCAGAGGTTTTGTTGTGTTGTAATGTCCTGGTTGTTTAATTTCAGGAATATTTTTATTTCTTTATTAGTTTCTTCTTTGACTCATTCAATACTCAGAAGTGTGTTGTTTAATCTCCATGAGATCATGTAGTTATTAGGGGTTCTTTGGTATTGACTTTAAGCTTTATTGCATTGTGACCTGACAGAGGCATGGAATTATTTCAATTTGTTTTTGTTGAGGTTTGTTTTGTTCCCCAGTATGTGGTAGATTTGGGGGAAAGTTTCATGGAGTGCTGAATAGAAAGCATATTATTTAGTGCTTGGGTAGAATATCCAATAGATGTCAGTTAGGTCCATTTGATGTATGGTATTATTTAATTAAGATGTCTCTCAGGCTGGAGAGATGGCCTGGTGGTTGGGAGTGCCGACTGCTCTTGCAGAGGACCTGGGTTCAATCCCCAGTACCCACATGGTGGCTGAGAACCGTCTTTGACTCCAGTTCCAGGGGAATCCGACACCCTCTTCTGACATCCATGGCCATTGTATGACATGGGTGCACAGACATACATGCAGACAGTGCATTCATGCACATAAAAATAAATAAAAATTTAAAAAAATGTCTGTTTACTCTTTGTTTTGTTGACCTATCTAATGGAGACAATGAGGTATTGAAGTCCCCTACTACAAATGAGTTGGGATTAATCTGTGTCTTAAAGTCCCATTGTTTTCTATTTATTAAATTGGGTGCACCAAACTTTGGTGCATATATGTTCATAATAATCTTCTTGGTTAATTGTTCCTTTGATAAGAATGAAGTGACCCTCTTTCTCTCTTCTCTTTAGTTTTAGTTTGAAGTCTATTTTGTCAGATATTAGAACTATAACTCCTGCTTGCTTCTTAGTGCCATTTGTTTGGAATGTTTTATTCCATCCTTTTTCCTTAAGGTAGTGCCTGTCCTTGAGGGTGAGATATGTTTCTTGCAGACAATAAAAAGATGTATTTTATTTCTTAATCCATTCAACTAGCCTGTGTTTTGTGTTTGTTTGTTTGAGTGAGTGAGTGAAGAGCCAACAAGCTATGCTGGGAAATTGACCTATCTAGGTCCAGGAGACCAGGACACATGGGGTAGGTCTGGACCAAGAGGGTAGTCTAGAGGTCTGGGATGCCAAGAGCAAAAGCGGGCTTGTGCCCAAGGCTAGAAGGAGAATAAGAGCAAGATGTGTGTTTGGGAAAACTGGAGTAGCTCAGGGTGTAGGGAAGTCAAGACACAGTGAGTAGGATCAGACTTACCAGGGAAGAATGCTGATCTTGGCATATCCCCAAGGCATGGTAGAGATGGGGAGAGAGCCAGGACAGAAGTCTGATCTCTCAGAATCCAAAGGTAAGATGTGGGTGGAGGCTACCTGTGAAGTTTATAAATTGAATTAGCCTGAGTGTGGGGGCTCAGGACTCAATGGGTAGGTCTGGGTCAGGAGGGTAGTCCAGAGATCTGGGGTGCTAAGAGAAAAAGTGGTCCTGTGCCCAAGGCTAGAAGGGGAACAGAGTGTCAGTTAAATAATCTTTAAGACAATGTTCCTCATCCTTTTCCCATAACATGCTGGATGTACTATTTAAATACAGGGAGAGAAAAATCCTTTGTTCTAAGAGAAATGAGAACGGTTTGGAGGACAGATCAGGCTGACTTTTGGTTTAAATGACTTCAGGAGTTAGACTTTCTTGGTTGGGCACCATCGCATTGGGGTATTTGCCACAAATATGGAAATTACTGTGGAGGCTCCTCAAAAATTAAAAACTAGAATATCCCAATATACAGATTCTATCCAAAGACATTAAAGTGAGCATACAAGGGTCATCAAGATGTCATCTTGATGCTTCCCACTGAGCCTAACAGCCTTAGTTCAATCTCAGGACCTGCACTGTGGAAGGAAGAAGCAACTCCTGCAAGCTGTCCTCTGACTTCTGCATGTATGCTATGGCATGTGTGTTCCACCCCCAGAAAATAAAGACATAATAAATAAACAAATGTAATTTTTTAAAGACACCATAAAAACAATACCATTATAGTTATGTTTATTGCAGCACTATTCACAATAACCAAGTTATGAAATCAGTGTACCTATCAGTGGATGAATGGATACAGAAAATGTGGTATATATGCACATATTGATCATTTGCAGAAAAATGGCTGCAAGTGATCACCATCACGCTGAGCCTAACAAACCATAGTCATACAAATATCACATTTCTCTTTCAAATGTAGGAAGAAAAAAATTTTAAGTAATAAAACATATAGAAGAAGGAGGTCTATTTGGGAAAGGAAAGATGATGAACAGGAGGAGGAACAAAAGTTCAATAGGTTATTAAGGGCTGAACATGATCAAAGTATATGATATAGATGTATCAATATGTTGTACTATGAATATACACTAACAAAAATAATAGGACAAATATCACAACTGAGTTTTCTTATAATCACAACTGAGTTTTCTTATAATCTAACCAATTTTTTGTTAGAAGACTGTCCATAAACAATAGAGAAACATAGTACTATCTCATCCTAGAGCTAGATATTTTGATCACCTGCCTAAGAAATGCCTGTTAGCCAGGCGCAGTGGCGCGTGCCTTTAATCCTAGGACTTGGGAGGCAGAGGCAGGCAGATCCTTGTGAGTTCAAGGCCAGCCTGGTCTACAGAGAGAGTTCCAGGACAGCTAGGGCTACAGGGAGACCCTGTCTTGAAAAGACCAAAAAATAAAAAATAAAAAAGGAAAGAAAAGAAAAGAAATGCCTATTGTGACTCAGCCTCTCAAGCACCAAGATTATGTGTCTGCAGGTGCTAGCCTGCCTGGCTTATTATGGATATCTTGCTACACAGGGAAGATTTCTGGATGGGTTCGTTGGTGCTGGGATCAAGCACAGAGCCATGTGCATGGTAAGTCATGCTCTACCACTGAGTTGCAGTCCCAGCCCATTGAAGCACTTTTCTTCTTTTGAAAAACTCCCAGTTTGGTGGGAATTTTATGGTCTAGAGTTACAGGCCAGCTGCAGCTACAAGGAGCCTATGTGTCAAAAAAAATTATGTAAGATTACTGAAATATTTATTTTTATATATATGAGTGTGTTGCCTCCATGCATGTAAGTGCACTATGTGCATGTAATGCCAATGAGGGCAGAAAAGGGCATCAAATTCTTTTTTTTTTTTCTTTCTTTAGAACTGGAGTTACAGATGACTGTTAGCTGTTATATCATGCTCATAACTGAACCCAGGTCCTCTGCAAGAGCAGCCAGTGCTCTTAACTGCTGAGCCATTTCCTCATCTCAAGATTACTGATATTTAAGTGTTTATTTGTGTGATTGTACGTATGTGTATGTACGTGTATGAGCACATGGAGCATACATGGAGTTCAGGGGACATCTGGCAGGAGTTGGTTCTCTCCTTCCACTATGTGGGACCTGGGAAACAAACTCAAGTTATCAGGCATGGCAGCAACTGCCTTAACCTATTGAGCCATCTCATTTGGGCCCTAGTGAAGAAAGAGCTTTTCTTAAGTCAAAAATGTAGCTGGGGCTACAGGGAGACCCTGTCTCAAAAACGATAGTTTCTCTGTCTTTGAGTTATGTGTGCAAAGCCTCTTCTCATCACATTTTTAGAATTTATTCTTTTGAATTATTGAGATCTTTGTTTTTCAAGGAAAAATTTAACTACTTTAGAAAGCCAACTTATTATTTTAGCAATTCCTATTAATCATTAGGAGGAAAAAGACCTTTTTGAAAACAAGCTCATCTGAGTTTTTTAAAGTT
Source organism: Rhizomys pruinosus (assembly GCA_009823505.1). Taxonomy (NCBI): domain Eukaryota; kingdom Metazoa; phylum Chordata; class Mammalia; order Rodentia; family Spalacidae; genus Rhizomys; species Rhizomys pruinosus. The sequence continues at coordinate 335,240 of VZQC01007265.1, read as the reverse complement.
TGTTAAGTAAGGATAATCAAATCCACTATTATTTCTCACAGTATCAGTTTTCTGCTCAGTTTATTATCATTACTTTTCTAGTGATTTTATTTCAACTTTAGATAACCTAATTGAATTTTCAAAGCTTAATATTCAACATTTGGTTATAATTCGGTCTGATTTTTAATAATCTGAAATTGTACCTGGCTTAAGTACAATTTATTTTATTGTTTTTATTTTACGTGTCTGAGTGCCTGCGTGTATGCCATTGCACTGTGTCATGCAATGCCCACAGAGATAGAAGAGGGCATTGGAATCCCTGGAATTGGAGTTAAGACAGTTGTTAGCCACCAAGTGGCTGCTGGGATTCCAACCTGGGTCTTCTGCAAGAGCAGCCAGTGCTCTTAACTGCCAATCCATCTCTCCAGCCCCTAAAATTTAAATTCCTAAAGTAGTTTCAGGGTTTTTTTTCTGCTATCAAATAATTAGGTTTTTTTTTCAAAAATTTTGTGGGTATAGATAAATGCCCCCCCTCCACATAAACAATTCAGGAATTTCTCATGTAATTCAACAGGTAAGTTATCAGAGACTATAAGAAACTGGTTCCATAGAAACCAGTTTTATTTTTCTTTACAGTAAAAAAACAAAATGATGTGCTGGAGAAGATGGCTCAGTGAGCAAAGAAGCTTGGCAGGAATGACACAAAGCTGATGGCCCAAGTCCGATCTCCAGAACCCAGCAAAGCTGGAAGAAGGGAGCTGATTCCAGTTGTCCCCTGACCTCCACAAGTACTATGACACATCAACCTCCAAACACACCACACACACACACACACACACACACACACACACACAAATAATAAAATAATAACAGACAAGTTGGGAGGGGAATGTGCTGGGAGAGTCCCAGAAGAGTTTGAGGGGGAGTGGTGGTGGATATGATCAAAATACATTGTATCCATCCATGACATTCTCAAAGGAAAAAAAAAAAGATAAAAGAGAATACTAGTAAGATGTGACTATCTCAAGAAGGCTCATCTAACCAAAAGTTGCTGTTGACTTACAAAATTTAAAAAAATGACCTCCCAGATTTGGAGGTTTTTGGTTTTTGGTCTTTTTGAGACAGGGTCTCCTTGTAGCCCCAGCTGTCCTGGAACTCTCTGTGTAGACCAGGCTGGCCTTGAACTCACAGAGATCCACCTGCCTCTGCCTACCAAGTGCTGGGATTAAAAGGATGTGCCGCCATGCCCAGGAGGTCTGGAAGTCCTAATGACTATGCTGGATTGAACTGATAGCTTGAAAAGTGGGCTGTAAAAGAGAAAAGAAAAGAAAAGTGGGCTGTAATCATTTAAATATAAATCACTGTATATGAACTGGGACTGATCCCAGAAAAGACACAGGGAAATCAGGAGATCATACTGCCTCTGTTATCACTGTCATTTCTAGTTCTGTCTTTACTAGACTTCCTGCTTCAAATGAGAGTCAGGAGGCTCTTTTCTGTCTACATTTACCCCAAACTATGACACATATGAACTTTTTTAGCAATATTTTGAAAATCATAAAGTTGCTTAGCTGGAATTGTAGATGGCAGCATCTGACAGGGGCATGTTCTCCATCTCACTGCATTCGCTCTCTCTGAATTTATTTTTGTGCCATTGACAACTAAAATTCATTTAGCATATTTTCTGGCACTGGATAAGATACATACCAGTTTTGACACAGTTTTTTTTTTATCAATGGTGGGAAAAGAATCCAGAGCTTCATAAATGGCAGGCAAGTGCTCTATCGCTAAGCTATATCCTCAGCCCCAATCGCATTCCCTTTCTAACCCACTATTATAACCGACTATTCTCCCACCAGTTTAGGGATTGTTCAGAATAACCCAAACAGTCCAAAAATGAATCTGAGGGTAACACCTCTTTTTCTTTAAGTCTGTGTCTTTCGGGGCTGGCTAGAGACATGGTTCGGTGGGTAAATGAGCTTGCTGCCAGGCCTGATGACCTAAATTTGAGCCCTGGGACCAAGTGGTAAAAAGAGAGAATTGATTTCTGCAAGTTGTCTTCTGACCACCACGAGTGCCGTGTCATACAAGTGCCTACACACACACATACACACACACACACACACACACACACACACACACACTTTTTAATCAGATCTTGGGCTGGTGATGTAGCTCACTGCTTACCTAGAATGCTGGAAATCTGTAGCTGATTCCCAGAACATCATAATACTGAGTGTAGTAATCACAGCACTGGGAAGATGGAAGCAGGAAGAACAGGTGTTCCAGTGCATCTCTGGCTACTTAGCAAGGCCAGCCTGGGATACATGAGACCCTGTCTTAAAAAATGTGGTTTGCTAGCTGGGCGTAGTGGCACACACCTTTAATCCTAGCACTCAGGAGGCAGAGACAGGAGGATCTTTGTGAGTTCAAGGCCAGCCTGGTCTACAGAGCAAATTCCAGGCCAGCTGGGGCTACATGGAGACCTGTCTTGAAAAGACCAAAAAACAAACAAACAAACAAACAAACAATATGGTTTGCTTTTTTTTTAAATGTGTATGAATGTACTGTCTACATGCAGGTCTGTGCACCCGTGTCGTGCAATGCCATGGAGGTCAGAAGAGGGCGTCGGATTCCCCTGGAGCTGGAGTCAAAGATGGTTCTCAGCCTCCATGTGGGTGCTGAGAATTGAACCCGGGTTCTCTGCAAGAGCAATAGGCGCTCTTAACCGCTAGGCCATCTCTCCAGCCCCATGTTTTATTTAATTTGTTCCCTCAATCTTATGATCTCACAAAAGTAAATGTTAATATATTTTGGTTCTTTATTTAGCTTTTTAGAATTATAGACAGGATATTTTCAATGCATGGAACAAAACCTAGGAGGTGTTATTCTTTGCCATGTCCTGTGGGGCTAGGGCTCTGAATTCTGGTCTTCACATTTGCATGGCATGCTCTGAGCCATCTCCCTAGTCATAAACTGCACATTAAGCCAAGCTCCCTCTCCACTTTCTCTACCCCGCCCCCATTCCCACTTGCACCTGCTCAGGAGGCAGCAAATCTGTGGTCACACAGCTCCTAACTGCCACTCTGCAAGGAGGTTCAGTTTAAGTCCTGGTGACTGTGAATTCTGGGATCATCTTACTGTCCTACACCAGGTGGTCCCAGTTACATTGTTTCAAGGATGAGACCAACTAGGCCTAGCAGCTCTGGTAGTCACTGCCTTGTGTGTCAATTCCCTGCTTACTGCTCCTACAACCTGCCTAGGATGACTGGAGAATAGGTAATAGAGTTTTCTGAAAAGTGGGGAGAAAGCTACAGTGTATACACTGTAAGTCAAGGCATAGGGCTGGGTGGGAAAGGTGGCTCACACTTAACAATCCAGTGCTTGGGAGTCTGAGATAGGACAGCTGTCAGTTTGAGGTCAAGCCAGCCCAAACTAATATTGAGCTCCAGGTTAGCCTGGACTACATAGTGAGACCCTGCTTTTTTTTTGGGGGGGGGGGAGTTGTTTTTTTAAAGCATAAAATTGGGAGCAATGGGTCCAAAGGTAAAGAAACAAATCTTTCAGAAGAGTCCCTCTGGATGAGCACCAGTTTCAGCAGTTCTTCCTTCAAAGTTCACAGTACTGCAGAGAGCCCTTTATTCTTCACAGGGAGACTTGCCCGAAACTCTTTCCCTAGGGCAAGCTGCCTGAAGCTGAACCTTTCCCAAAATCTTCATTGTTATTTCTATAACGCCAGCACACAGAAGCTCCAGCAGAATAGTTTTGGAGTACAAAGCCCAACCCTTTTATGAAACCTTCATTAGTTTAAAATATTCCTCATTCCTTCTGTGCTGAAAACACACACATGCACACTGAGGTATATGCACGCATTATACACATGCAATCTAAACACGTTTGTGCAAATGACACGTGTGTACAGATATCTGAGTATACACAAGCATGGGCATGCATAAATACCCACATACTGTTCAAAGCTAGAACCACTAATCTGTCATCAATGTGTTCAAATGCATAACCTCTAGACTTTAAACTTAGCTTTTGAAGCCAAGTGTGGTGGTGGGTATTAACACATCACTACGAAGGCAGAGGCGGGAGGATCAGAAGATCAGGAGACATCTTTTTCCACATAGTTTGATGCCAGTATGGGCTACATAAAACTCTATCTCAAACAATCCAGCAAAAAGAGAGTGAAAAATGTATTTAACCTCTTTAGAAAAAAAAAAAACTTTAACCCAATCAAATCTTATATTGGACTTTCTTTCTGATTAATCTCTAAAGGAGAGTGGAGGAAGCTTCCTTTATGGTATCTCTCGACAGATCAACCCAAAGACCAGGGACACATTTTGTTTTTCATTTACACAATCAACAGGTAGAAATTAAGCCCTACTTTTTCTAGGAAGTGCTTCTATACAATTAAGTGATTGTAGGCATATATAAAATTTAACACATAAACAAGTGTACAGTTCAACAAGTTTTTTTATACATATCCCCCCTCTCTGGCTATGGTTGCTGCCCAGGTTATAATAACAACATTACCATCAACCAGAAAAACTCCTTATGCCCTTCCCGATCAATACTACCCATTTGTGCATTGTCCAAAATGTAGATGTTTCTGTCAAATACCCATCAAATCCAAAAAGTTAAAAATCTCACTGGAGTGAGAGGAGATCTAGACTAGTCCTTTTCTCAGAACTTTATTTCTCTCTGCTGTCTTGGACAGTTATGTTCAACTAGCAGACATCTCCACCTAGATACACTTTGGATGCATTTCAAATGCATCACAACTCAAATGAAACTCACTGCATTTTACTGACTTGCTTCTTGTTCTAGCTAAAAGTGCCATTTGTCCAGTCCATCCTTTTAGGTCTCCTTAAGAATTATTGTCAACATTCCATTTTTTAAAAAAATCCCTCACATTCCCAGATTTTACAAGTTCCAGAAGCTCAGTTTTCTAGAACTTTGTGGAATATATCCTCTTCTCTCCTCACTACCACTAATTTTTTTAAAATGGACAACAAATGCCTCCTGGCTGTTTCAGACAATCCCTCTTCTTTATCTTCCCGCAGCTTGCTTTTCCTGTAGGGGATCCTTCAACCCTCCTTCTGCTGTCATTCTAAATACACATCAATGGACCCTTTAAAGAGCTTACGTTTACCCCTGAGGCCTACAAAAATCTGCTTTGAATGCTAATGTTCACACATTTCCCTTCTTTAGTTAACCTTTCTCTGATATGCAGCACCTTCTAATCTGTGAAAAATGCATACTTCGCTCTTTGCAAAGCATTCAGTCTTTGAATATTCTCTGCTTATCTAAATTTCCCCGATAACAATAGCTCTAAAGTACTTAATTGTGTACTACTAAAGGATTAGCACTAAGCTAAGCACTTGACCTTCATTAGGTGTTTATAAGGTGCATTTAACCATGAGGAAGTGGAAATAACTTGTTCAATATGACATTTTAAGCAGAAAAATTGGGATCACAATTTTTGGGCATCTCAACCTATGAACTGAACATTCACATACTGCTTTCTGACTGCAATACACACCATTTATTAGAACTTAGACCATGCTGTGTCTGTACACATCGTGAGCTGGGAATTTAAACAGCTGTAACTGCCCAAGTCCATGGCATAAACAGCGAATAGTTATCCCTTTTTGGGTCAGGTCAGATTGGTCCAGGAATATCTACTGCTTCGTTTACAAATATAATGAACACTAAATGTTTTAGTTAATGAGGGAGCAGACAGGATGTATTATATTTAGAGGTTCTAGGTGAATAAAATTTTCAGCAAGGCCAGGGACCCGGAAACATATATAGTTCCTGTCTTTCTGGTGTTAGGCCATCCTATTTTTTAAACGATACTACTGGTCTCTACTGTGCTTGTAATTAATTTGGCTGTTACAAACGCGCTCCTCTTATCGCGTGGGAATAATTAGTACCATACTGTATTTTCTCGTTACCGATAGTGGTTAAATGTAAGGTCACGTTTATTTCGCTATCTCTCATATGCTTTTCTTCTTACTTTATGAAGACAGACTTTTTCTTTAGATAGGCTCGGTGTTAGGTAGGGCAACGCCGGGCTTATTTCCGAGACTCTGTTCCCAGTGGGAGCGGATGAGGTTTTCTTCGCTCAGGTGTAGTTCTGAAAACCCAGAATCCCTTGGGCCAAAGGCTGAATGTTTGCACACAGGCCTGTCCAGGTCCCTCTCCACTGGCGGGAACTCGGGGTGGGAGCGCGGCGGCCAAGCGTGAAGCCTGAGGCCCGGGCCCGCGTGTGGGCACGGGTAGCACGGGCCTGTGTGGAGCGAACCCGGCCTGTGGGTGGGCGCTCGTGGGCCCGGAAGCGGTTTCCGCGGGAAGGAGCGGGCGCGCGGGTCAAGAAGGGTGTCTACGAGGCACAGGCGGCCCGGGCAGTCTTCCGTGCGCTCTTGGAGTGCATACTGCTCTTGCGGGATCTTCAGTGGCGTGAGACCACGGAGCCCAGGCCTAGGCCAGCAGCCACCAGCCTGGCTACGAAACCACGGACCAAGAGGGCCGTGGGCCCTTGGCGGGGGTGGGGGTTGGGGGGCGGAACCGCGAAGCGGGAGGGCGTGGCCAGGCCAGGTGCCCCGGCCAGAGTAACGGCTCCGGAAGCCCCGCCTCTTTCCTATTTTTTGCACCCCCAAGGCTGTGACCACTTCACGGCCGCTTCCTCTCTGAGGCGGAGCCCCGCGTGGATCTCGCGAGATCCAGGTTGGCGCCGTGACCTCCATGTGGGAGCTAAGGCTCTCTAAGTAAACAGTTTGCGCGGCCCAGTCTTGGCTTCTTCCTATTCGTGAGGCAGAGGCTGCTGTGGCGCCTGCGGGTGGTTCCGGTTTCCCTCTTCCTTCGCAGGCCCGTGGCCGCGCTGTCTGCAGAGTCGCTGAGCGTCCGCGTGCGCGCGAGGCGAGTCGCCGCGGAGACCCAGGGCGGCCGGGGAGGCAGCGCGGGCCGGGCGGGGCGCGGCGTCCGGAGCGCAGGGCCAAACAAAGGGGGCCGGGCCCTGGCAGCCCCGAGGCGCGATGTGGATCCAGGTCCGCACCATAGACGGCTCCCAGACGCGCACCATCGAGGACGTTTCCCGCAAAGCCACGATCGAGGAACTGCGCGAACGGGTTTGGGCGCTGTTCGACGTGCGGCCCGAGTGCCAGCGCCTGTTCTACCGCGGCAAGCAGGTGAGCCGGGCCGAGTAGTCAGCGCCGTCCGCCCGCGGCTGGGTGTCCCGGGAGCGCCCGCTGCGGTTAGGATGGGCGCCGCACGGGGCGCGGGCCTGCGGTTGTGGACTGTGGCGGGGACGCGAGCGACTCCCGCCCGCCCCGCCTACAGGTGCGCCTCGCGTCCGGGCGGGGTGGACACCTTGTGCTTTCTTTGTAGCTGGCCGGGGCTAAGCACGCCGCGGGGCCTAGTGGCTGCCTCCTCCCGGCGCTCGGGGAGCCTGGGGCTGAGAAGGGCAGCGCGCTCGGGCAGTCCTGCCACAGCGCGGGAGGGGCGACTGCTCTTATTGGCAGCGCTGACTCGACCAAGGGCTCGCTTCCTTTCCGCGTCTCTGCCACCCCAGTGGGAGGCTGTGGCCCTCCGCGAAGATTCGAGGGGTCTCAGGATGTTTGCCTTCTCTCCCTTCTTCGTTGCTTGTCCTATGGGGAATCTGTTTTGGAGTAGACATTGGGGACCTGAGCTGAAGGAACGATGCTCCAGTAGTTGGACCGGGAGTGGGGTTTAAATCTGCTGAGTGTAGCGCCAGGGGATTATTACCAAAAGACTTGACCTTTCGTCTTGGAGTATTCCCTTACTTCCAGCTTTTAAAACTCAACAGTCCAGCCCAGTCAGCAGTAACTCAAGGGAGAGAGTGTTTTTGGCTTTGAGAGTGTTTGCGGGTATTGTTGTAAGTATGGCCATGGTTTGGACAGTCTAAGACATTTTCTATCTTCGAATTCTCGTAGTCTATGCTTAGACACCCAGACCCATCAGATTTTTCTTGCCTTTGTCTTCCTGTTGTCTTTAGTCCACTAAAAAGTGGGTATCCTGTAGTTGGTAGACCACAGTTTGGCCCCAGTCCTGGGGTTTGAAATAAATGCAATTCTCTGATTCTGTGGAAGTAGCCTATAAACTGCAAAAGAAGAAGGTCTTTTTATTCCTTTCACGGTCTTACCTTTCCAAGACTGTCCAAATTTTTCTCCTTTTTAATTTTTAAAATTTACCACTTCATGTGCATGACTGTATTGCTGCATATAAGTGTAGCCGTGTTGTGCAGTGCCTGCCAGGACAGAAGGTGGCTGATCCCCTGGAACTAGAGTTACGGACAGTACTTAGCCACCATGTGGGTGCTGGGAATTGAACCTGAGTTCTCTCAAGAGCATCTTAACCCTCTAAGCTATCTCTCCACACCCACCCATCCCCAGTCCCAAATTTCAAAGTATGTTATAGTGAAGAGAAAGCCAGATGGTTTTGTTGTAGTCGTTTTGAGCTCACTTCTCCTTATATATCACCTGTTTGTGTTGCAACCAGTTTTATACAATGTTTGACTAGTAAGGGTTCAGTTTAACTTAAAACTTAGCTTTTGCAACAGTTGTATCTGTATTAAGTACTATGTGGCTTGTGTTGCAGTTCTTCAAGTGGCTGATAACTTCTTTTCCTTTGGTCAGGAATGAAATCACATCTGAATTTTATTTTAGGTGGAGACAGTACTGGTTAAATTCCTATGGTACTTTGATTTCAGCAGGAGAGATGGAAATGAAGGATGAGTCTGTTACTGGGTAACATCCCCAACGAATAGTGACCAAGTATGCTAAAATAAGATAAACAGGCTATTTTGATGAAAAAGTAGAGATTGTGTCAAATTGAGGGTTTGTAAAGTAGACCTGTCAGTAAACCCAGAGGATGGTTTCAGATAATCTGCCCCCCATTTTCCTAATATGATGATAAGCCAGTATAGAGCTTTTGTGCAAGTCATTGGCTTGGGTAGTGAAAATGGAAACATTGCAGCTGTTTACTTTCTTTACAAATGGCAACTAGGCATGGCAGTGATTATTAGGTCCTTCTGTCTGTTTTGGTATTGTGCAGTTGATAAGAGAGCAAAGTGTGGCTGTAGGTGGCAGGTAACTGGATTGGTACCACAGGACTATTCCTATTCTGTCAAGTGCTTAGTTATGCTTATTACATATGCCCATTTCTCAAAATGATTTACTTCACATGGTGAAAATAAAACAGATTTTTCTATAACCTGGGCTATATGCCAAGCCGCTCTGAAGATTGAGGCTGGAGGATCACTGGAGCCCAGGAGTTTGAGAGGCTTGGGTAACAGTGAAACCCTGTCTAAAACAGAACACAACAAACAGCAACACACACACACACACACACACACACAACCTGTGTCTAATATTAGTGGACCCCCTTTGTTATTTCTGCTGCTTTTAATCTTTAGAATTGTATCAACCTCATTGTAGATCTTTATTCAAGATGTTCAGTTCCCCTCAGAATTGCCTAGTTGGATAACTAGTTGTCACCTCAGAAGTGCATAGTTGAGTTTAACCAGACCTCAGGGAGATGTGAAGCCTCCTGCTAAGTTTCTATGCAAAGTATGTCCCTGGTTTCCCAGAACAAACAGCATTAGTAGCTTTGAAGGGCACTTCACTACCATCTACTGTAGCAGAGTCTGGCTTACTTAGCAGGGTTTCCAGATGCTCTTGTATAAAAATGAAATTTGAAGAGCAATGCAAGAGAGTAACTTGCTTTCAGATAGAGATTGTCACTTCAGGGCTGTGAAGTTGTAGTTAGAGTAAAATAACTTTATTTAAGCTTTTAGGTTTACTTGATCTGAGACATTCACATTGAGGCACTATGGGGACTTGATCTTTTTCACTACTTGTATTGGGGAATCTCTTATTTATTTATTTATTTATTTATTTATTTATTTATGTTAGGACCTCATTGTGTAGCCAAGGCTGGCCTTAAATTTGCCTTCCTCCTCACTCAGCCCTGTATGCGATGTGCTGGGATTACAGGTATGCCCTGCGATACCAAGCTTTGATCTAGAAATCATGGACTCTAGAGCTCTCTATTGCTCTTTTGAAGATTCCATATCCCATATCCCCTGCCTTCTCTTGTTACCACTATTGGAATAGCCTTAAATAAGATTATAGATGTAGAACATGAACAATAACGGGGGTGGGAGGGTGGGGGTGGGGAGACGGGGAGACTACGCCTTTGATGTGTGCCTCCATCTTTGTTTTTACTTAGTGTAAAAAATACTTGCCTATTTAAAGGAGCATGTGTATTCATTCATCTGCATGCCATGGCTGATAAATGGTGGTGGCTGTGTCCTCCACTTGGATCCCTTGTAATCCTTAGTGCTATGTCCTCCGCTGGGATCCCTTGTAACCCTTGGTGCTATGTCCTCCGCTGGGATCCCTTGTAACCCTTGGTGCTATGTCCTCTGCTGGGATCCCTTGTAACCCTTGGTGCTATGTCCTCCACTGGGATCCTTGTAGCCTTGGTGCTATGGAATGACTGATAAATGGTGGCAGCTATGTCCTCCGCTTGGATCCCTTGTAATCCTTGGTGCTATGGGAATGACTGATAAATGGTGGTGGCTGTGTCCTCCGCTGGGATCCCTTGTAACCCTTGGTGCTATGGGAATGACTGATAAATGGTGGTGCTATGTCCTCCACTTGGATCCCTTGTAACCTTTGGTGCTATGGGAATGACTGATAAATGGTGGTGCTATGTCCTCCACTTGGATCCCTTGTAACCCATGGTGCTATGGGAATGACTGATAAATGGTGGTGCTATGTCCTCCACTTGGATCCCTTGTAACCCGTGGTGCTATAGGAATGACTGATAAAATGGTGGTGCTATGTCCTCCACTTGGATCCCTTGTAACCGTTGGTGCTATGGAATGACTGATAAGTGGTGGTGGCAATGTCCTCCACTGGGATCCCTTGTAACCTTGGTGCTATGGAATGACTGATAAATGGTGGTGGCTGTGTCCTCTGCTGGGATCCCTTGTAACCCTTGGTGCTATGGAATGACTGATAAGTGGTGGTGGCTATGTCCTCCACTGGGATCCCTTGTAACCTTGGTGCTATGGAATGACTGATAAATGGTGGTGGCAATGTCCTCCGCCGGGATCCCTTGGTGCTATGGGAATGACTTTCTGTGCTGCCTTTTTGGCCACTGCCACTGATGTTTTTTTTCTTACTTGGTTTCCCTGCATCTTTGTTGTAGTCCTTCCTGTTTCCTGGAATTTCTTCTTTAACCCAGTAAAAATTCAGGAGTATGTTTTAACAAAGCTCCTGACCATTTCTATTTGTGCAGAATTGAAAATCTTGTACCCCAAATTCCAATAGGCAGTTCTAAACCATTTACTTCTATGAGATATTGATGGGTTGGTTGTATTATGTACTTGAAACCATAGGTATTTGTAATTTCTAGATTTGAGCTTTTTTAAAACTTTTTCTACTTACAACTCTTCACCCAAGAAATGTTATTGAACCCTAGATATATAGATATATAATACAAATCAAACATTTATTGGTAATAAATCACAAATTTATTAAAAAGTTGGTGTACATATACTTCTATTTATTCGAGGCAAAAGCAGGTTTGCATGCTAGTGAGATGTATATGCTTGTTTATTTTTTATAAAGAATTAAATCTGGGGCTGGAGAGTTGGCTCAGTGGTTAAGAGCACCAAATGCTCTTGCAGAGGACCTGGGTTCAATTCCCAGCACCCACATGGTGGCTAAGAACCATCTTTAACGCCAGTTCCAGGGGAATCCAACACCCTCTTCTGCCCTCCACAGCATTGCACCACATGGGTGCACAGACGTACATGCAGACAGTACACTTATACACATAAAAAATAATAAAAAATATTTAATAAGAAATGAATTAAACCTGGGCTAAATATTTGATACTTCAGGACATAGAAAGCATCTTCAATATTGTTCTGAGTTGATTAATATTTTGACTTTACAGTCAAGCTGAGAATGCTGGTTTACAGAAATATATAGTGCAAAACAACACAAGTATATTTAGGGCTTTTCCATAAATGGTTGGATATTCTGTCCTAAAAACAAGCCAAAATTCATTTAATTTTTTTAATGACACTTGGGTCAGAAACTTGAATAGTAATCTTTAAAATCAAACATTTTAACAAACTTTAACAGTCCAAAAATATACTAATTTGATACTTGCTGAGGAATGAGGGCAGGAAATTGCAGAAAGTTTGTTTTCTACACTCAAATATTGTTTCGGTAAGAAAACTGCATTTACAGTTTTAACTACAGTTAAGTCTGTAACAGCGGTTTTCAATCTGAGGGAGAATGTTTCAGGCAGTGTTCACTGGCAGCATGGGAGCCATGTGCAGTGTAAGTGCAAGGTTTGTCTTGAAGATGGCAGTGGAGTCACATCAGTGCAGCATGGACTGTTGCCAGAAACACCTTGGGTTCATTACACTTGATATGGGATCAATCTTTGAATGTTGTATATTCAACCCCCGCCTTTTTGTTGTTGTTGTTCTTTCTGTGACAGGCTCTTCCTTTAGTCCTAGCTATCTTGGAGCTCACTATGTACCTCAGGCTGGTCTTGAACTCACAGAGATCCCGCCTGCCTCTGCCTCCTGAGTGTGTACTCAAAACCTTTTACTGTTGCTGGTTTTCTGTTTGTTACCCTTGTGTTCAGTTACATACTCAGTTTGGGCTCAACAACTACAGTTTAAGAACCTTGTCTCAACTTGACTTAACTCTCCTCCCCAGCATAATTTAAGCAACATACAGTTTTGGATTTGCATTTTCTTCAAATATTGATGGACTTCGGTACTCTTTAAGTAAATTGCTCCAGCATTCTTGATAGCTTTTCACAAAAGGTGACACTTTGCTAAGAAACTAGATCTTGCTATGCATTTGCTAGTAGTGACTGCAAGATTGGAAGGATACCTATGAATTAGGAATGAGCATAGAATCTGTCATAGCCAGTATGAAGAAAGGTGATTATGATTTTTATTACAGGGTTTCATTCCTTGCTATGACTTTATACAGAACTTTTCCTGTTAAACCAAGTTAAAAAGTGCCACTGGAAAGAAATTTGTTCTTGACAGTCATTTGGTAGAAAGTATGTTAAAGGATTATAGAACATGCATCCAAGATTATTGTGCCTCAAACATTAATAGAAAGATGTAATGGATACATCTTCAATTCAGAATTATTTTACATTTTTTTAGATAGGGTCTTACTATGTAGCCTGAGCTGACCTTGAACATGGAATTCTCCTGCTTCAGCCTTCTGAGTGGTAGAATTATTTATAAGCATTATAATGCTCATCTTAATTTCATCTCTTCTAATATCTGTTTTCATTTTGAGGAATGGCCTACCAGTTAATTTGGATGTTTCATGCTATTTTAGAATTTATTTTTTACTTTAAACACTTAAATTTTTAAAGTAATTGTCATTCTGTTCATTAGTTTGTATATTTAGAAAGTTGTACATTTTCAGTTCTTCCAGAATTATGGTGTTTTATTTTTGGCTGTTGGAGAATGGGAAAAGAAAGATAAATGCACAACTTTTGCTCTTTTAAGTATCCCCCCCAGGGGGATTAAAATGAGAAGTGTTCATTGTTATTGCTGTTTAAATTTTCTTTTACATTTATTTGTATGCCCATGCCATAGCATCTGTGGAGGGGTCTAAGGACAACTTGGGGGAGGTGATTTTCATCACTGTGGATCTTGGGCATCAAACTCAGGTTGATAACAACTACCTTTGCTGGCTAAACCACCTACCTCAAAGGCCCCTCACTGTTTTAAATAAGAATATGTTATTCCTATCTGTATAAAGGCTATCTGGTTTCTTCTGGAAAATATGGGAATTTCTCTATCTCCTTGTTTTGTTTGTTTGTTTGTTTGTTTTTTTTTTTTTTGGTATTTTCAAGACAGGGTTTCCCTGTAGACCAGGCTGGCCTTGAACTCACAAAGATCCGCCTGCCTCTGCCTCCTGAGTGCTAGGATTAAAGGTGTGTGCCACCATGCCCGGCTCTTTATCTCCTTGTTTAACAAATGTGAGAATATATAACCTGTGGAGTCATTCTAGTTGTGGTCTTGGACCACTTGAATAAATGCTACTGATCTACTACATTAATAAATTCATAATTAAAGGACAGATTTTCTTCTGCTTTGGCTGAATCCTTTTTGGGGGACCAGGGTCTCGACAGTCTCCCTGTAGCTCCAGCTGGCCTGGAATGCAGAGATCTAGAATTTGGGTGAATTTTTAATTAATTAATTAATTTATTTGTATGAATGTATTGTCTGCATGTAGGTCTGTGCACCCATGATGTGCACTGCTGCAGAGGTCAGAAGAGGGTGTTGGATTCCCCTGGAATTGGAGTTACAGATGGTTCTCAGCTGCCATGTGGGTGTTGGGGATTGAACCCGGGTCCTCTGCAAGAGCGGTCAACGCTCTTAACTGCTAGGCCATCTCTCCAGCCCCTGAATTTTTAAATGCCATGATATTAGCTTACAGTTGCAAATGGTGATGAATATCATAAAAGAGAATGCAATTTTTTTTTTAATTTTTTTTAAATTAATTTTATTTATTTCCGTATGTGTATGAATGTACTGTCTGCATGCAAGTTTGTGCACCTGTGTCGTGCAATGCCGCGGAGGTCAGAAGAGGGTGTCGGATTCCCCTGGAACTGGAGTTCTCCTGGAATCGGAGTTTCGGACGGCTCTCGGCCGCCATGTGGGTGCTGGGGATCGAACCCGGGTCCTCTGTAAGAGCAGTCGGTGCTCTTAACCGCTAGGCCATCTCTCTAGCCCGAGAATGCAATTTTTAAATTGGTATTTCTGGAGAAATGATAGTTCTGATCTTTAAGGAGTTTTATAGTGTGTGTGTGTGTGTGTGTGTGTGTGTGTGTTACTGTATCAGTAAAATGGTCAACTGTTATTACACTGTATAAAGAAGCAAAATGAGGGGCTGGAGAGATGGCTCAGGTTAAGAGCGCTGACTGCTCTTGCAGAGGACCCAGGTTCAATTCCCAGCACCCACGTGGTGTCTTAAGAACTGTCTTTAGGGCACGCCTTTAATCGTAGCACTTGGGAGGCTGAGGCAGGTGGATCTCTGTGAGTTCTAGGCCAGCTGGGGCTATAGGGAGACCCTGTCTTTTAAAAAAATTAAATAAATAAATCAAAATTTAAAAAAAAGAAGCAAAATGAAGACTTAATTTATAGGACTTCTGTAACAGAGTACCAAACCTGTTTTGGCTTAAAACCACAGAAATTTTATCTCATTTGTTGTGGAGGTTAGAATTCAAAGTCAGTAGGGATATGGTTGTGTTAGGGGAATCCTTTAGGCTTGTGTGTGTGTGTGTGTGTGTTGTGTGAGATCCTGTTTATTGTCCTGATCTGTCACTCTAGCTACACGGCTTTCTTGTTCTTGTGCTTCTTCATGTGGTCTTCCTGCCCTTTCTGTCTGTCTACATGTATTTTTCAGACTGGATTAGAAATTTACCTAGAGGTTAGGTCTTCAGTGTGTAAATGTGGAAGACACAACTCAGTTCATAACAGTAGGTTTTGCATTTCTTTAGTCAAATATATTCCTGGATTACTTCTAAAGATCTATTTCCAAATAAGGTCAGATTCTGAGGTACCCTCCCCCTACATACCCCTTATAGAAAATTGAATCCTGGGTCTTTGGCAGGTATAAGAAGCACACTCTTAGCCCACTCAGGTACTATGGAGTAGAATTTAGAACGTATCTGAACATACCTTGCCAGGGGAGAGGTTCAATCCATAACCCTCTCAAAATATGGATGACTTACAAGATAATTTATGTGCTCTTTATTTGAGTACTTCATGACAAAACTTGATAATGTTTACAGATAAAATTAGAGAACTTTAGAGAAGTGGAATATAGCATAAGCAAGAGCTGTAATTATTACTGTTGATTTTGATTTTTAAAGTCTTTGTTTTTAGAATGATCAACAAGACTTTAGAAACAGGAAGTATTTGATCTAATGTCTTTACGAACACAATGTTACAAAACATGTTGATTTCGGATTTCACTGGAAAGCCTGAGTATGGTAGGATCATGAGTTTGAGGCTAGCCTTGGCATCATAGAGAGACCCTGGCTCAACAGCAGATGAAGTAGGAAAGAGACAACAACCTGAAAATAGTGAGAGGCTAACTGTGGTTTAGAGAGTTTGGTGTATGTGTATGAGGAAGGCTGTGTCATGAGATTGCAGTCATTGTGGTATAATTTTTATTTCAATGGAGAGCAGTATTCCCCTGTAGTTAATCTGGTGGCATTATTAATTTATTTGGGTTCAAGAAGATACTGACATTAGACACTATAAAATACTAAGGAAGATTTCAAGATCATTATATTGCACTGCTATGAATTTTAATGGCTTTGGTGTAGGACCTTTGGACACATAGAAATGTAGAAAAGGAAGTTTTGAGATAGGCACTTGAATATGTTTTTTTTCTTTTTCTAGTTGGAAAATGGATACACTTTATTTGACTATGACGTTGGACTGAATGATATAATTCAACTCCTAGTTCGTCCAGACTCTGATCTTCCTAGCACATCTAAACAGACTGATTTGCAAGCTAAACCCTGTTCTAATAGTCCGCCTAAAGTAAAGAAAACAGCAAGAGTGGGATCTTCCAGTAAGCGGTCTACATCAGCTCGTGTTTGTCTTATTGATCCTGGCTTTGGACTATATAAGGTATGTTGTCTTCAGACTGTTTGTTAGTTAGGGAAATACAAATGAAGGCTGGCAGGCGTGGTGGCACATGCCTTTAATCCCGGCACTCAGGAGGCAGAGGCAGGTGGATCTCTGAGCTCAAGGACAGCTGGGGCTACAGGGAGACCCTGTTTCAAAAAGACCTTCCCCCTGAAAAAGAGGGAGAGAGAGAGAGAAAGAGAGAGAGAGAGAGAGAGAGAGAGAGAGAGAGAGAGAGAGAGAAAGAGAGAGAAAAGAAAGAAGAAAGAAAATACAAATGTCTTCTCTTCAGGATTCTGGGAATAAGTAAATACTAGATTTCTATTTGAAAGTAAAGATTGAGCTGTCAATATTAGTCTTTGAAAATTTACCTTGGAGCTGGGGATACAGCTTAGTTGGTGAGTGCTTGCCTTGCAACATGAGGTCCAGGATGCACTACCTAACACTGCCATGAAAAAATATTGTCATGGTTGACCAATGTAGCAACTATATGTATGGGTCAAAGAATAATAAAGCAAATAACTGTGTAATTCCATCAAGGTTAAGTGGGATGATACCAGTGTCTCCTTTTAAAGGTTCTTGTATGCCCCTCCCACTACTTAGGATGACTTTTCATCTTAATTTTCTTGTGAATTTTTTTTTTTAGTTTCACTACTTATCTCTTTCTCGTATCAATATGTTGTATTTATGTGTGAGGTTCTTTATGATAGGATTTTGTTTTTTCTCAACATTGATGCTTCTGTATGTATATAGTTGTATTTCATTCCTTTATTATATTTATTTATTACATTCTAGTTTATTAACATGTTGCCATTTGTCTAGTCCATATTTATTAGTTGTCTGGGCTGTGTTTCAGCTTCAACTCTTTGACAATACTGTTCTAGAATTTTAGACATTTCTGCTAAAAGATAAAAGTGCCAGTTGCTCACTCAAAGGGTAATGTCAAGATTTATTTCATTGGTTTGTTTGTCCCTATGTCCATACTGTTGTACTACTGAGTATATATAGCCTTATAGAATGTTTTTGATATTTCCCAAAGTTCCCCCTCATCTTCAAGGGTATCTTAACTTTATGGCTTTACATACCTGAAATAAAAAATGTTAGAATTATCTTGTATAAAACTGTATGAAGAACCTGCTTGGATTTCAGTGGGGATCACATCTATAGATCAGCCTATAGGATTAATGTCTTTATATGTTAAAAATTCATGAACACAATAGACTTCATTAGTTTAGATTTTGACATCTTAATGATTTCATGGTTTATTTCTGATCATCACTTTTGATGCTGTTTCAAGTGGTTATTTACTGACACATAGAAATTCAGTTGACATACTTGTTGACTTTTGTATCCAGAGGTGTTTTTTTTTTTTTTTTTTTTTTTTTTTTTTCACGATTCTATTTATAGCTGCGGTGTGGTTTGTGGGTGGCGCACTCCTTAGTCCCCAGCACTCGGGGAGGCAGAGGCAAGTGGATCTCTGTGAGTTCAAGGCCAGCCTGGTCTACAGAGTGAGCTCCAGGCCAGCTGGGACTAAAGGGAGATCCTGTCTCAAAAAAAAAATACCAGAAAATAAAAAATCAGATTCTGTTATAACAGGTTGAATGGACAGTTTCATTTGATCCTTTTCTATTTTTTTTTTCTATCTTTTCATAACTCCTTTTTTTCTTACCAATTGGGATAAAGGGCACGTAGACTTAGCATTTTAAGTACTAAAAATTGGTAGGTGAAGTAAATTGAGAAAATGCAATTAGAAATAACATAATCTATGGGAAAAATAAACATAAATATGGAAGTGGTCAAGAAAATTTTATCTAAAAAGAAGAACCTAGGCTTGACTACTGGGATAGCTACACTGATGAATTGTTGGAAACATTTAAGAAATAAATAAAATTTAATGTTACATGAATTGATTCACAGCATTAAAGGAAGAAAGAAGCTCTCTTTATTTTTTAAATTTTAGCTTAAGGGTGATTTCCCAAGACCACCTGAAGCATAGGTAGGAGATGGGTGCTTCAGCTTGGCAGATTGTTTAGTTTGATTCAGTTGTCTTTGGGTCGATTGACTTGTGTGGCTGTGGGGGTGGAGTTGTCCTCCTAGCTAGTATAAAAGGTGGGCCTGTGTGAGACTTGAGATTGAGGATTTCCCAAAACCACCTGAAGCACAGGTACCCACAGCAACCCCCCCCCAAAAAAACGGGCATTGCCGGAGTATCCAAGTGGATTCTTTGGAGAAGCTTCAGAACAGAAAGGGAAGAGTGAGTTAGACTTCCAATAGAAAGCCTAAAACTTAGACAAGGCAACACTCCATAAGCAAGAAGAAAATGAGAAAAACAAATCCATCAAACAATGAAGGCATCTGAAGGAGGCAAGCAAAGCCTTCAACATAATGAAGAGGCATTTGGGATTCACATTGGAATACAGGCAAAGAGAAACCCACATGCCAGGGACACGAAGAAGAGACAACATGGGAAAGGTGCAGGATAATTCCACACCAAGCTCTACCAACCCTGTGGGAGATTCCTACAGTGGGATGGCCCAGGACACAGATCCTAGAGGAACAATTGTGGACATACTCAAAGAGATCAAAGAATATAAAGAACAAGTCAGAGAAACTTAAGGGGGAGAGAGACTGAAAAACTCAAGAAAGACCTAGAGGAAGAGGAAACACTGAAAAAGGAAACGAACCAGCAAAGCAAGGAGCTACAGGAAGAGATGGAGAAGCTCCAAAAGGAAGTAGAAATACTAAAGAAATCACAGATTGAAGTGAAAAAGGAAATAGAGCACTCATCCAATCAAGAGGAAAGGATGGGGAAAAAAGCCTCAGAAATAGAATGAAGGAAACAGAACAAGGAATATCAGACCTGGAAGATAACAGGACAACTAAAAACCTCAACTAAAGATTATGAAAAATTTTAAAACACACAAGAGTGGAACAACCAGGAAATATGGGACACTGAAAAGATCAAACCTCCGCATCATAGGAATAGAGGAAGGAGAAGAATCCCAAGAAAATGGTATTGATCAGATCTTCAACAGAATAATAGATGAAAATTTCCCCAAACTGAAAAAAGACAAACCCATACAAATATAAGCACATAGAACTCCAAACAGACAAGATTAGAAAAGAAACTCCCCATGCCATATCATAGTTAAAAACGCTAGATGCTCAAAACAAAGACAAAATTCTGAAAGCCACAAGAGAAAAACAACAAATTACATATAAGAATTACAACCGACTTCTCAGTGCAAACTATGAAAGCAAGGAGAACATGGAGTAAAGCATTCTCAGTGTTAGACTGTAGATGCCAACCCAGGTTACTATACCCAGCAAAAATGTCAGTTATAGTTGAAGGAGAGAGAAAAAGCTTCCATGACATAAACAAGATGATACAATACATATCCAGAAAACCAACCCTTCAGAGAATACTTGAAGCAACTCGAAGGAGAGAAGAGAGGAGCAACTGTCCCCAGGTACCTGGAAAGAGAAAATAATAAAAACATAACTGCAGAAGTAGAAAGTGAGACTAAGGTGAAAGGAAGCAGCATGCATCTTTCAATTATAACCTTAAATATTAATGGACTAAACTCCCCAATCAAAAGACATAGACTGGGAGAATGGATTAAAAAAACAGAACCCAGCCGGGCATGGTGGCGCATGCCTTTAATCCTAGCACTTGGGAGGCAGAGGCAGTCGGATCTTTGTGAGTTCAAGGCCAGCCTGGTCTACAGAGCGAGCTCCAGGACAGCTGGGGCTACAGGGAGACCCTGTCTTGAAAAGACCAAAAAAAA
>VZQC01007265.1:302839-313094 GCA_009823505.1 Rhizomys pruinosus | reverse complement strand
AGAAAAATCAGTAGCCTTTCTTTACACCAACAGCAAACAACTGAAGAAGGAATACAAGGAGTCCTTCCCACTCACAATAGCCTCAAAAACAATAAGATACCTAGGAACAAACCTAACCAAAGACACAAAGATCTCTAAAAAAAAAAACCTTTAAACCCATGAAGAAGGAAATTGAAGAAGACATCAGAAGATGGAAAGACTTCCCATGCTCATGGATTGGAAAAATTAACATACTAAAAATGTCCATTCTACCCAAACTAATATACAGATTTAATGCACTCCCGATTAAAATCCCCGAGGGTTTCTTCACAGGCTTGGGAAAAAAAAAGTCCTTAATTTCATATGGAAAAACGGAAGACCTCAAATAACCAAAGCAACCCTGAGTGAAAAGAACAATACAGGGGGATCTCTATACCAGACTTCAAACTATACTACAGGGCTATAATCATAAAAACAGCTTGTTACTGCTACAAAAACAGACCTGTTGACCAAAGGAACAAAACTGAAGATCCAAACTTGAGCATATACAATTTTAGCCACCTGATATTTGACTAGGGGGCCAAGAAGACACAATGGAGGAAAGACAGCATCTTCAGCAAGTGGTGTTGGCAAAACTGGACCACCACTTGTAGAAGAATAAAGTTAAACCCCTACCTTTTGCCCTGTACAAAAGTCAACTCCAGATGGATCAAAGACCTTAATGTGAAACCCAAAGCTCTGAAGGTGATAGAAGAAAAAGTTGGCAGCAGCCTACAAGACATAGTCTTGGGGAAAGTCTTCCTAAATCAGACAGCAGCTGTGCAAGAAATAAGACCAACAATTGACAAAGGGACCTCATTAAACTCAAAGGCTTCTGTACGTCAAAAGAAACAATCAAGGAAGTGAAGAGAAAACCCACAGAGTGGGAGGAAACCACCGCACATACGTCTGAAAAAGCATTGATCTCCAGAGTATACAAGCTACTCAAAAAACAAAGAAGAAAGAAAACAAATGAATCACTCAAAACATGGAGCAAAGAGCTGATCAGAGACTTCACAAGTGAGGAATTAGATGGCTGAGAAACATCTTAAGTGTTCAACATCTTAATAATTAAGGAAATGCAAATTAAAACCACTTTAAGATATAGTCTCACTCTGATAAGACTAGGATGAAGAAAACAAATGATACCAAGTGCTGGAGAGGTTGTGGGGAAAGGGGAACACATCCACTGCTGGTGGGAATGTAAACTCGGACAGCCACTATGGAAAGCAGTGTAGAGAACCCTTGGAAGACTCAAAATGAGCTTACCACCTGACCCAGTCATACCGCTCCTGGGTATATACCCACAAGACTCATCTTACCACAGAGGTACATGCACAGCCATGTTTATTGCAGCTCTCTTCACAATAGGAAAAAGGTGGAACCAACCCAAGTGGATAGAGAAAACGTGGTATATTTACACAATGGAGTTCTATGCAGCAGTAAACAAAGATGACATCATGAACTTTGCAGGTAAATGGCTAGAACTAGAAGATGATATGTTAAGTGAAGTAACACAGCCCCAGAAAAACAAACGATAAATGGTATCCCTCATCTGTGGATGCTAGCACCAATTACTTAGTTGTAAGTATTTCTTGTGCAGGGCTCCTTGAGCTTTTGTCCAAGTAGTTGGAAGTGATGCATACTGGAAAGAACAACAACAGAAAAGACTGCATCAAAGAACTGACTGAAACGGTGAACTTCTGCTCAAAATAGTCAACCTCTACATTGAGAATTTTGATAAAGACTGAGAAAAAGATGAAAAACATGTTTGGCAGAATGCATGAGCTCTGGTGGGGTGGGGAGGTAGGGAGGGTTACACAGGTCTAGATTTGATTTATAACATAATCTTGTACCAAAAAAGTATATACAAAACAATAAAAATAATAAAAAATGAAATATGCCAGGCATGGTGGTGCACACCTTTAATCCCAGCACTCCGGAGGCAGAGGCAGGCAAATCTTCTGAGTTCAAAGCCAGCCTGGTTGACATAGCTCCAGGCCAGCTTGACTCAAAAAGACCAAAAGGAGAGAGAGAGAGAGAGAGAGAGAGAGAGAGAGAGAGAGAGAGAGAGAGAGAGAGGAAGAAAGGAAGGAGAAACAAACAAACTTGATAATCCAAGCTACTTGGGAAGCTGAGACAGGAGGATTGCAAGTTGAAGGCCAGCTTGGGTTTTACATGGAAGTTTCAGGCAAGTCTGGGCAACATAGTAAGACCATGCTCCCTACTGCTCACCCTCAAAAGGGTGGGAAGGGGAGAAGAAAATGAGTCAGACCTGGTAGTGCAAGAGTGCAAGTCTGTAACTCCCTGGTACTTAGGAGACTGAGGCTGGAGAACTGCAAAATCAGGGCTAGCCTGGGCAACACAGTGAGCTCCTGTTTTAAAAAGTAAAAAAGGCTGTGGGGCGTGGTGGTGCATGCCTTTAATCCTAGCACTTGGGAGGCAGAGGCAGGCGGATCTTTGGTGAGTTCATGGCCAGCCTAGTCTACAGAGTGAGTTCCAGGACAGCTGGGACTACAGGGAATCCCTGTCTCAAAAAGACCAAAAAAAAAAAAAAAAAGGTAAAAAAGACTAAGTATGTAGCTCAGTAGTATAGTGCTTGCCTAGCATGCATGAATCCCTAGGTTCAGTTCCCAGCTTGAGAAGGGTGTGGGGGAAGGGAGGTGCTACTCTGGGGAGAGAATACAAAGTTGAAGTTAGGTAAACCTTCCAGTACTTGCTATTTGGTATAATTTTCTTTGTTCCATCTTGCTTCCTATACTTGTTTTTCTTTCTCTTTTAAAGATAGTTGTTGGCCAGGCATGGTGGCGCATACCTTTAATCCTACCACTCAGGAGGCAGAAGCAGGCGGATCTTTGTGAATTCAAGGCCAGCCTGGTCTACAAAGTGAGTTCCAGGACAGCTGGGGCCACAGGGAGACCCTGTCTCGAAAAAGACCAAAAAAAAACAAAGTTAGTGGTTTTGTACTATGTGTGGATATATATACATACGTACATACACACACACACACACACACACACACACACACACACACATATATATAATGTGCTTTTTTTACGTGCTTTTTAAAAAATTATTTATTTATTTATTTTTGTATGTGTATGAATGTACTGTCTGCATGCAGGTCCGTGCACCCGTGTCATGCAATGCCGAGGAGGTCAGAAGAGGGTGTCGGATTCCCCTGGAACTGGACTTCTCCTGGAATTGGAGTTACAGACAGTTCTCAGCTGCCATGTGGGTGCTGGGGATCAAACCCGGGTCCTCTGCAAGAGCGTCGGCGCTCCTAACCGCTAGGCTATCTCTCCAGCCTGTTTTGTGTTTTTTGAGAGTTCCTAATATGTATCCCAGGATACCTTGAATTTGCAGTTTGTTGCCCCAGTCTCAAAAGTGCTAGGGCTAGCCAGGCGTGGTGGTGCACACCTTTAATCCTAGCACTCGGGAGGCAGAGGCAGGCAGATCTTTGTGATCTAGGCCAGCCTGGTCTATAGAGTGAGTTCCAGGACAGCTGGGGCTACAGGAAGACCCTGTCTTGAAAAGTCCAAATAGGCATATGCCTGGCTTGTATATGGCTGTATATATTTTTTCCAAAGAAAGTTCAGTTGTGATCCTTTTATTAATGCACATACACATGTGAGCTTTGGTCATCTGAACAACAATAAAAAAAGGTTTTGAAAGGCCCATTAGGTCTTTGTCTTGCAAGGCAAATGAACACTTGTGTCTGTTTGATTCTCTTTTTTTTTTTCTTCCATTTCAAAAGGGATTACAAGTATATGCCACCCCATTTGGCACTTACAGCTGTATTTTTAATAGGAATAAATTTATCTCTCAGATAATAGATTCATGTGGTTGACTTTTCCAAACCCTCCAGATTTTCTAGCTGAAATCCAGTCCTTTATTTTTATATATAAATTTGTTTTTTAAAATATAAATTATTTATATATTTTATATTTTGACATCTTTGAACAAGCCTTACAGCCTAAAGAATGTTGCTCTTCCTAGGATTATTTAATTCCTATTTTGTGGGTTTTTTTATGCTTGTGATTAAAAGAGTTTGTGAATTCCTAGAAATACGATATTATCAGAGGCCATGACTTTTATACACAACAAATCCAATCCTAGGTCCATATCCCAACCATCTCTCTCACTACAGCTCATAAAAGCAACATTTTGCTGCTCTGATGATCCCTGGCAGTATATCAGACAACTAGGGACCACTCCAGTAGCCTGGATTCCACTACACATGCTCACACTTGATAATCTTAGGTGGTTTGCCCTGTCCTGCCATGGAAGACACAGTAAAGGCCGAGCGAGACCTAATTTCTTTTTTTTTTTTTTTCCTGCCTTCTCTGTTTTGCATTTTACTTTCTACCATACAAATTAAAATCCTGGCATATAATTTGAACTCTCCCACTCATACATTGCCTTCCTCTTTTACTGTGTCTTCATGTTGGCCTTTTTGAGACAGGGTCTCACTGTGTAACCTAGACTGGCCTCAGATACTTGTGATTGTTCTGCCTTAGCCTGCCAAGTGCTAGGATTACAATCACATGCCACCATGGTCAGATATCCCTTTACGTTTTGATATTCTTTGCTTGCCAATTATTTCTATTTTTAATTTCCACTAAATTACTCAGAAAGGTACCCCAGGGGATTATCCAGTTTTCCTGTTAATTATATGATTTTTAGTATTTTTGTTCTGAACGGCCATCAAAACCCAGAGTTTTACCTCTTACGTGAAATTTGGCCTTTTTATTTTATTTTATTTTATTATTTTATTTTATTTTATTTTATTTATTTCGGTATGTATATCAATGTACTGTCTGCATGCAGGTTTGTGCACCCGTGTCGTGCAATGCCGCGGAGGTCAGAAGAGGGTCTCGGATTCCCCTGGAACTGGAGTTCTCCTGGAACTGGAGTTTCAGACGGCTCTCGGCCGCCATGTGGGTGCTGGGGATCGAACCCGGGTCCTCTGCAAGAGCGGTCGGCGCTCTTAACTGCTAGGCCATCTCTCCAGCCCAAATTTGGCCTTTTTAAATTTGACCTTAATATGTCCATGTGTTATGCAAAATGTTTAGAAATTAAAACCATATCCATCCCAGTTTATATGCATTATTGTAATTCGGTAATAAAACTTGAGTTCTAGTTTCCAGTTTTAAATGATTTACTCCATTTAGATAATAATTTCTACCTTTTATGAGCTAATAAATTCTCTGTTGCATCTAAGCCTTGTCAGTATTTTAGGTTAATTCTCATATTGTATCTACCTACTGGTTTCTTACGTTTGGTAGGCAAATTTCTGAGTTTAATTTGGACTTCTAACAGATGCATACTAAAGTATATATGTAGAAGTTTTGTTTGGGTTTTTGAGATAGGCTCTGCCTATATATCCTTTGCTGGTTTTGAACTTATGATCCTCCAGCCTCAACTTCTGGAGTGCTGGGAGTACAGGTGTACATTACAGCAGCAGCACACTTGGTACTTAAGGTGCTTTACTACTGCTGTTTTAGTATCAACTGTATGCTGCATTCTCTCAGTATATGCTGAGTGCTATATGAAACCATATAGTTTGATTTGCTATGAAAGAATAAGAACTTCAGTTTATTCTTCCAAGTCTAATAAACTTCAACATTGGTTATTTTGTTCTGTCTTGTTTTAACCATCCCTGCTGCCTACAAGAGGCTACTTTAAATTTTTCAGTGACTATTACAGAAGAAATGATCCTATATTCATTTAATATGTAAATTAATTCATGTAGTGGGTAGCATGTTCCATCTCTATCTCTTGTTGTACCTAACCTGGTTGATCCTTAGTTCTCCCCCCACCCCCTACCAAACTCTTCCTTCTTACATTAAATTGAGCTATGCCTTTCCAACTATTTCATTGCTACTGTTTCCATTATGTATACTGCCTTGGGAAAAAAGTTGTACCACACTGTAAGTTAATGATTTTTGCTGGTCTGTACTCTGCACTGTGTGTGTGTGTGTGTGTGTATGTGTGTGTGTGTGTGTGTGTGTGTGTGTTTGAGACAGGGTCTCCTTGTAGCCCCAGCTGCCCTGGAACTCACTATGTAGACCACGCTGGCCTCAAATTCACAGAGATCTGCCTCCCAAGTGTTGGGATTAAAGACGTGTGCACCACTACATCTGGGTGTACTCCGCACTTTATCATCAGCTTGGTGATTTGAAACTGTAAAAAAAAATGTATTTGAGCTTCTCACTTACCTTGATGTTGTATGACCTGTATTGTCAGCTATCACAAGCTTCTTAGTATAATGGCAGAAACATAAGATTCAAGGTCAATATGCTTTCAAATACCTGATTTTTTTATGGTTCATTAACTTTCACATACAATAAGTTAATATTTATTCATAAAATAGTAATTAGTAGGTTCATTAGGCAAAACTAAGATAAAGAACTTATCTGTCATATGTAGGTATTAAATTTTTAGAGTATTTTCTCCAAGCAGTACCATATGTGTTCAACTTTGCTTTCTAGTCCTCTGATAAAACACTGACTTAGAGCAACTTCGGGAAGCATGGGTTTATCTGGCTTAAACTTCCAGGTCATAATCCATCATTGAGGAAATTGGGGGAAGGACTAAAGCAGAAAGGATGGAGGAATGCTGATTGCTGGCTTGCTTTCTGCCTTAAAGTGTGCTAATTTTCTTACACATGCCACCCTACCTGCCAAGGGATGGTGCTGCCTCTAGTGGGCTGGTCCCTCCTACATTAATCAGGTGTCAAGACAATTACTCACAAACGCAGCATACAGGCCAACCTGATTGAAGCAGTTCTTCATTGAGGTTCCCTCTTTCCAGATGACTGTAGGTTGTGTCGAGTTGACAGTACAAACTAATCACCATAATCTTACAATTGTATTGAATATTTTAGTCTCTTTTTTTACTTTGAAGGAAAAACTAGTTTGATGATTGTGTTTTGTTTTCAGATTTTCTTTGTAAGGGCTTTTTAAAAAAGAGAAGATTCAAGAGCTTTCTCTCACTTTGTTATTATCTTGAAAATGTTTCTACCTCTTAGACAAATGTCTTCATATTCTTTAGAAGAATTTTTTGTACATGCTTCCATTTATTTCTTAATTCTCTGATTTATCTGTGTTTTAATATGCTTCCTATTTGTAAAATTTCTTTAATTCTGGATCATTACTGGACATCAGTATTTTGTGTCTTATATCCCTCTTAAATTTAATCTTTTTAAGTAAATAAGTGCCTAGTAACTATTACTCCATGGCAGAACTTTTCTCAGTTTGTATACATGAGTTCAGAAGACTCTTCCTATTGTTCTTTATGAAGAATTCTTTCATTGTCAAGTTTTGCTTTCTATTTTAGTTCTTAGCTTTTTTGTTGGACTGGTTATATGTTACGTCTAGGACTGTGAAGAAGTTAAAGGAGCAAATTTATGTCTTAATAGTTTAAGGTGCTTTTTAAAAAAGTGACAGACATTCTTATGGCAAGAATGACTTTTTAGGTACATAATTACTTTTCAAAAGTATAGTGTAGGCACGCGTACAGAGTAATTCAAACATCTGTTTTACTGAAGGAAACTGGGAAGTTAACTTGTATTTTAGTTAGGACAAACATGAAGATAGTATAGTACAATCCAGAGAGAACAGTTATGACCTAAGCTGTAATTGCTTCAAACATGAGTAGTAACAAATGTTGTTTACCATAATAACTCTCAAAAAACTTGAATTACATTGAAGTTTTTGAAGCAATAGATGAAATTAAGCTTCATTAACTAATTTTAAACTTTTTTTAGGTAAATGAATTGGTGGATGCCAGAGATGCCGGCCTTGGTGCTTGGTTTGAAGCACATATACATAGTGTTACTAGAGCTTCTGATGGACATGCACGTGGCAAAACTCCACTGAAGAATGGCAATTCTTATAAAAGGACTAATGGAAATGTAAATCATAATTCCAAAGAGAATACAAATAAATTGGACAATGTACCCTCTACGTCTAATTCAGACTCTGTTGCTGCTAATGAAGACGTTATTTATCATATCCAGTATGATGAGTAAGTGCTCATATTATTGAGGACTTCATGTTTTCATGTATAAAAGCAAAGCTTTGCATTTCAAGATTATTTTAAATAGTCTTTTTGAAGAAATTACTTAGAGGTCATGTTCAATCTTTTTGTTTCTGTTTGTTTGATGATTGCTATCTAAACAGTAAGGGCCCCTTAACTGTCAGTCATCTCTGGCTTATAAGTTCCTTGTTTTTAATCATCCCAATACTGGCTTATTTTAGTATGCTCAGGTTTCTATAGTCTATTAGGTTTCATTTATAACATTGTAATAGCTAATAGAATGAGGCATAATATTCAAAGCTGCTTTTTATTGAGGTAATTTACATATAACTTACCCATTTGAAGGGTATGTACTTCATTACTTTTTAATGCACTCACATGATTGTGCATTACCACAAAGTTAGAACTTTGCACCACTCTCCCCTCCCCACAAGATAAGAAATCTCAAACCCATTAATAATCATGCTCTAGACTCCCTGTTTAGATAAAATATGTTCTGAAATATTATGATGGAACTTGACCTTGAGAACCTAGAATCTTGCATTAAAATTTCTTTATTAAAAAGTCTTAGAACCAGCATTATTATTGGTACTCACCTAAGTGTTATTAAGCATACTAGTAGAAAATTTTTGCCATGCATAAGAGCCCACAATCTTAGATTGGGTATGGATTTTTGTAGCACAAGATGGTCATGAGAAGACTTGGTAGAAATTTGTATTTCTAGAATACCCGGAATGAAATCAAAAGTAGATCTCTTTATCTTTAATCTTTGTTTTTCAGATACTTCTTGTCGTTTTGGCTAACCTACCAACACTGCTTATCTCAGATGAACCATCATACTGCTTTTAATCATAGTACATGGTAATAGAACCAACAGTGAGAATGTGTATAAAGATAATGGGATTTTGGTGAATTGGGGCTAGTATAGAAAGGGGCTGGAGATAATGAGCTGATGATAGACACCCTCTGGATTTAATAACTAGCATGGCATAGGGACAAGTTACTATAGTGGTAGGAAACCTTAGTATGTTACCCGCTATCGACAAATCATGTGTTCTTGAATGATGAGTATTATGTTTTGGCAAATCGGAAAAAATAAACAAGGAAACTGATACTTGAGATTTATTCTGTCCAATAAAATTTATCATTTGGTAATAAGTATTACACAGAATAGCACAAACAGAAATAGGATCTCAAGCTTTAAACACTTAAGTAAACTGATGTTCATTCACTTTGATAATGGAGTCTTGGACAATGGTTTGGGAGTAAGACTACCAAAAGGACAGGCACAGTGCTTCAGTTTTAAGTCTTGTTAAAGCACAAAACACAAAATATTCTTACTTATTTAGCTTTTTTAATGGGGAAAGTTGACTTTTTAGTGTTAATAAAAGTGAGTCTAAATCCAAGATGCACAGTAAGTCTAAACTAATCTTACATGATATAATTAAATGTTTCAGTGCTAGAAACTTAAAAGATGGGGTAGCTGAGGTTTCTTTGAGAAATAAGATAAATTTAGAGAAATGTAAATGTTATCACATCTTTTAAAAAAAAAGAGCTATGTAATTGCAGTATACTGTATATAAAATAATATCAAAGTCCTCAGTATAACAAAAGGCTGATACAAACGCCTAGAATGGATCCTCATGACCTAATGCAGGAGGTGATAAAAAATCTTATTAAAATAATTATGGTCACCAGGTGTGGTGGCTCACGCCTTTAATCCTAGCACCTGGGAGGCAGAGGCAGGCGGATCTTTGTGAGTTCAAGGCCAGCCTGGTCTACAGAGTGAGTTCCAGGACAGCTGGGACTACAGGGAGACCCTGTCTCGAAAAGACCAAAAAAAAAAAAAAAAAGTTATGGTCATTAGAAAAATGAATTTTAAAATAGAATGAATTATCTGTTGATGTTAAATCATCAGAGATGTTCATCTTTGGGTGGAAAATGTGTTTAAAAGAAGTATTCTGGCAATAAAAACTTTTTTTTTAAGTCAGCCAGTCACGGGGACACATGTATAATACTGGCACTCAAAAGGTGGAGACAGGTATTATGAGATTAAGGCCATGCTACAAAGCAAGACCCTGTCTTTAAAAAACAAACAAACAAACAAACAAGGAGGCCAGATGTGGTGGTGCACAACTTTAATCCCTGCAGGAGGTAGAGGCAGGTGGATCTCTGAGTTCAAGGCCAGCCTGGT